>JARKHS020007359.1:0-133027 GCA_030143305.2 Amblyomma americanum | reverse complement strand
TCCTGGCTCGGTCTCAGCGGCCTGCGCACTTTTGACCACCCCTGTACATGAACATTAGTGTACGGGAGAAGGGAACGCACACTGAAGAGGCAGAGAAAAAAAATAGGGATAACAACCCTTTTAAGATTAAATAATGGAATTGTACCCGAAATATAAATAACAATCCTGTAACTATCGTACACTGTAGAAACTAAAGAATAAAATAATCCTGAGAACGGGTCATCTGAAGTCAAAAGGTGGTTCAACTAATAACCAGCGATGCTCTTAAAAGGTGTATACGCGAGCTCGGTATCAGCGACAACGGTGAAAAATACAAGGCGTTGGTGTCAGCAATAACCCCGCTAGTCTGGAGCCAAATACGAAAGATGTCGACACCACTTTCATAGAATCGCAATTTTTCAGTACCTGCTTAACACTCAGTTTCAGCTGAACAAATCTGCCCGGCATAGAAGTACTGATTGCCCCTTACTAAATTTGTGCAAAACGGGAGAAAAATTTGTATGTAGAAGGAAAAGGGTTGGCATTTCTGAGCGATGGTTCATGTGTGGGCGAGTTCTCTCTCCATGAACACAATTATGTTTGCTGAAACAAGATTTACCTGTTTTTTTTGTCACACACCGGCCTTAAGAAGCTTCCCTGATCTCGGAAATCACCTTTCACATATAACGACGAGGTGAACGCCTTTTTGTGACATGTGCAATGTTATCGTTTTCTTCCTGATGTATGTTGGATATGCGAACAAAATCGATAAAAGCTGCCCGAACACTCTTTTCAATTCGAAATTCACCTTGTTTTACACTGTGGTGGATGTTTACGCTGTATTCGGCGGTCGAGGCTATGTTTGGCTCGCGGTCTGCAAAAACATTTCACTTGACGAATAATCTGATATAGAACGAATGCCAGAACAATTGTTCCAGAAAAAAAAATCACGCTCGAAGTTTCAGAGAAAGTTTCATGGCTTCGTGAATATTTCCTAATACTTAGTAGAGGAAACATGCCACGCTTTTTTCCGGCGCAGTACGGACTTTGCTATACAAAAAACGAAGGTTAAAGAATAGTCTTCTGTTTGCGTTCTGTAACTGACTTAATATGATTTATGGGACTTCGACGTCCCAAAGCGGCTCAGGCTATGAGGGACGCCGCTGATAAAAGAATTAAGACGCGATTCAGACACTGCATATTACGAACTGTTTACCAACTTCGTAGCATAACAACGGCTGTTTCTTTGATCTGGAAGTGTTACGGCCGTGAGCAGAGCCAACAAGTTTCGAAAACAAATATTTAAATTGGGAACGAAGTTCCAACTTCTCAAAGCAAGCGTGGGTTGAAGGGTTCACGCTAATGACAGCCTGCAAGATTTTAGAAGTGCTAGGGTGCGCCAGGTTCTCGTTACTTAGAAAGGAAAACCAGTTATATGTTATCTGTAATTTGTTTTTGTTTGATATCATTAGAGCTAATGCTGGCGCTAAGAAACCCTACAGTTTTTCTTTATTACATCTTGTCTTCCTTAAAAAATTCTTATTTTCAGGCCTCAAACAAGGCAGCGTGTGAACTTACTCTCACGCTGGGCATGCTCAGCCAAACTAAACCAATTAAAGGCGCACAACGCAGGCGCTGGAACGGGGTGGGGGGGGGGGGGGGGGCGACGCTGGCCAGCGGCACCAGCGGCACCAGGGAAGACCAGGAGGCGCTAGTCGCCACCTCCAAAGCGTCGGCAGAATCCACTGGAGTCTTGAACTTAGGACCCCACCCGCAATCCGCTCCGGTCTGCTTCTCACAAGTAAATATTTACTCTCTCTCTCTCACTGTCTCTTCGTTCAAAGTGTGCTCTGGTGTTTGTAGCAGCTTCAGCGGCTGACAGCAGCAATTTTCAGGCGCGAATTAGAACAACTGCAGCGTCGCCCAGAAACTGCAGGTTGCCTGCATGAGAAAGTCGATGTGACTTTGGCTTAAAATAACGGTATCTGATGCAGAAGCGTCAGACCAGCAACGACGTCGTGTTTGAATTGCTAACACCGCTTAAATCAGCCTGCTTAAGGGCCGGAAAACATTGAATGAAGAGGCAGTAATTACCCAGCAGCCACAGCTTTTTCAAGTTTCAAGAGAAGAATGCCGAACTTCCAAGTCACAGTTCTCGGTCGCATTTTGATGCCGGAACAGAAGGCCTTCCGGTTGTGAAATTGAAATAAAAACTATTTAGCGGACGAAAATGAACACCGCGCGGTGCTATAATAAGAACAATGTGTCATGCGTCATTAGAAAGAAGAAAATATGTTGCTTACTTTTTTTTTTCGGGGCACTGCTTTTAGCTAGTCTGTTTGCAGCTTTTATTTTACCGCTGTTGTATTTGGCTATATACTAACCTTGCCTTTCTTAAAATTAACTGAACTTCGCACTGCAGAGGGGAATCTACGGTCGTAGCTTATGTGTTTTCTGAACACTGAATCTCGAAAACATTTTCAATCGCAGTAAGTTTATTTTAGCGCAGGTGTAGGGTTGCTGGTTCCCTTTATAAAAAAAAAAAACATTGCTCCTGCCAGCCTCATCAATTTTGGTCTTGACGCGTAACAGCTTGGTATTAAACTGAGCGCCTTGCATTTCATTAGCTCCCTTTAGATAATAATAATAATAATAATAATAATAATAATAATAATAATAATAATAATAATAATAATAATAATAATAATAATAATAATAATAATTTGTTTTTGGAGGAAAGGAAATGGCGCAGTATCTGTCTCATATATCGTTGGACCCTTTAGATGGGCACTTTTGTTATTTTACTCATTTGGCAGAATTTAAAGCTGTGGATGCGTAGCAGCGCAGCGAGTACGGCCTAAGAGAAGAGAAGAAGGAATAGTATAAAAACACTCAAGTCACCGTTGTGACGCAATCAGCGCTGTGTTGTGTCCGTTTCTACCAGTTTCTACTCAGCTCTGTGCTCTACTCTTAGACCGTGTTGCGTTGTGCCGCTTCACATCCATCGCGCAAAACCAACTCTCGGCAACAGTTCATGCTTCCAACTGGAAAGCGGCGTGGTGATAGCAGATTTCTTGCTTTTTTCCGAGGCAAGGACGTCGTTGGAGGAACGAGGGCGGCAAGCCGCGCCATTATCAGACCAGCGGGCGTTGCCATGGAGATAATCGGAGGCGGTCTGAGTTGAGCGCCAGTTCTTACTGTTAGGTTCCGTGTCGGTTGCTGCCGGATGCCGAGTGTATGCGTCTCATCAGCGAGCGTAAGAAAAATGGCGTAGTGCGTTCAACTGGGTGGACCCGACGAACCTTTGATCGCGCTTTAACCGAAGGATTGCCGAAGCCTATGAAAAGGGTGAGTTCTAGAGCTTCGAAAGAAATAGACACGTAAGGGCAGTTCTGTTGGAAGATGGCTGTCTGCTTCAAGACAGTCAGTAAAATGACGCAGGGATCAACGTCGTTCGGGTGTGTGAAGTTTGCTGCAGAATAATGGTGACA
This sequence comes from Amblyomma americanum, assembly GCA_030143305.2. Classification (NCBI taxonomy): domain Eukaryota; kingdom Metazoa; phylum Arthropoda; class Arachnida; order Ixodida; family Ixodidae; genus Amblyomma; species Amblyomma americanum. The sequence continues at coordinate 129,557 of JARKHS020007359.1, read as the reverse complement.
CGTTTTTCGGTATATGTATATTTTTTTGCGTTCCTTCTTCATAAAACTCAGTTGCGAGACAGCGCTTGTTTTGTCCCCTTTCTGTGTCCTTCGTCCGTTCGCGCTGAATGTCACCGCCAAATTGAAGTTTGCAGCGCAGCCGATTGCAGGTCAGTCGTGCTTGTGCATTGGCTTGTGACGCCGAAATGGGTCTAGATGGAGCATCGCCATTTCTGCTATCTCCTTTACTGTCGCTATGCGGCTTTTGAGTGGTGTTTACAGGGGAGGGCTGCGGTGAATGAGTGAGACTTCTCTGAACCAGATTGTTGACATGGCCTTTCTGTGCTTCTGTTTTTGCGCTGTTGGGTAGACAAGAGATGTGCTAAAGATGCGTTCTAAAACTTAGCTCCAAATTATGTGGGAATACTTAGTCTTTTTTCTTCGCATGTAGTTAGGGGGATTTGTATTTGTCCAGAGTATCCCAAAAGATTGGAAATTTCTTGCAGGTATCGTATCTGGTGGTGTACTTTTTGCCTTGTTTTTTTTTCTTGTTTGCATTGTGTGGAGTGTAGAGCAGTTTTAAATAAGCTGTTGCGCATCAAACTTTGAAACTGCGGTTGTGCTCAGTGTGATTGAATATATGGGAAAAGGCATTCATACTAACTTCTCGCAATTCACAATAGCGACTCTGAAGGTCATGTTAATTTGCAACGGCAACTCAGTGCGCTCTTGACGGAACGCAATGCGCTACTGCCGCCTCTGAAAGCAATAAACTCCTCTCAGGGAAAAAAAAAATCACGAACGCTAAGAATCATTGCACGTGTCGCATTTTTTGCTTGTAGCGAAACTATTACTGACTTTGGAGCATGGGGAGGACTCAAATTGTTCCATTTCTTAAGCCATGCAGAGAAAGCCGAAAGCGATATTGTAGTCATCCAATTTCGAAAACGCGCGCAAGCGAGATTTAGCTGCGTATGATATCCCACGTGAGTAATATTAAGCCGAACTTAAAGGAACCTTGGGATATGTTGTACATATAAAGTGTGCGACCGAAATACAATGTCGAAACAATGTTGCAATCAGCAGTAACTGTAGGAGACATAAAAATCTGTTTCATGTGTCTATTACTCTGATTACCTTAGAGATTCGAAACCATATCTGGTAGCCCCAACTTAGGCTTATAAGGGGGGAATTTCTTTTATTTAGAACCTTTCAACTAGCTTCGAGTTAGTAATGACATTTGAATTACCATTTTCTTACAACCGCATATGTTGATACAAAGGTCAGCACGCTTACCCAGAACATCCGAGCCGCGTTCTGTTGGTTTCCAAAGGACAAAGTGATTGTGCCTGCACAATTTGTAAGTCTGTCTGGCTGCGCTGATGCGCAAGTATTATCTCTGAATCTGAGTACAGGCTTTTAAATTTAATTTCCTTCCTCCGCAATGCATTCTTCGAACACTTTAGGCGAGCGTGCTCACCTTTTTGTATTTTCGCAGCGCTTAAATATAGATATGGATTTCGTAACTCAATGGCAATTCGGTTCAAGGTATCTGTGTACGGGGGAATTAATGTGTCGAAGTTTCTTTAAAACAAAATCGAGATATTTCATAAGGTTGCAATGCAACAATGGTACCTGTAAGCTTGATAAAGGCGAGAAAAAATTGGTATACTGCACTTTCTAGGTTCCGCCTCTACATACGCAGAGCACAAGGCGTTGACGTGTCAGACTGGAGATTAGATATGTTTGACTCATTTGGACGACAGCCGCTGCAATGGTTGAGTGGTTGCAGTGCTCGGCTGCTGGCCGGAAAGACTCGTTCGATCCCAGCTGGGGCGTTCGCATTTCGATGCAGGCAAAATGCTCGAGGCCCGTGTAATGTGCGATGTCAGTGTTCGTTAAAGAAGCCGAAGTGGTCGAAATTTTGCGGAGCCCTTCACTACGGCGTCCCTCATAGCCAGAGTCGCTTTTGGACGTTAAACCCCATCTATTAAAGCCAACCAACCATCATGCGGTCAACAGATTTTTTTTTTTTTTGCAGCGTCCTGGCAGCGCGTTTTGAAAGTGATCTGAAACAACCATGCTGAAGCATTTTCTTCCCCTCGCGTAAATTCTATTATGTTGCGACTGAATATCTTGCTTACATAGCCTGTTCATTTTTGCGCCAACGGTTTTCTTTCTGTGCAGAGCTAATAGTTGAGGTCCCCGCTTTATCATGCAGAACAACATCTTTTCTTGTCTCATATCAGACCTTTGTTGCCGCGGCCATTCGCTGTCTTACAGCTTTAAGTGCAAGTGATAGGGCAAGGTATAAGTTTCTGGTACTATTGTCATCGAAGGAACACTCGGGGAGTCTCCTATCTTGAGCGCTCGGGAGCCGGTCGGCCGCAGACAAGAACGGAAATTTTTAAGCATGTATACGTTTATAGAGACCAGGCCTGCGCTGTAGGGAAACAGCATAGACACGCAATTGAGCCTGGCAATTGGAGTCTATCAGCAATATTTTAGTTGAGCAGCTGAGTGCAAATTTTAGTTTGTTAGGCAGCACAAAGCTCGAGCGCTGTAGAAAGGCGTGCTAACGACTGCACACCTCTCCTAGAGGGATACAAAAAAAAAAAACTTCAGTTTTGAAGAGGTGAGAAAACTATCTTGGAAGTTATGGCGCATGTTTATTTCTCCTGCAGGCATGATGGTTCAAGCACTCCTCTGCCTGTATTTGCAATTTGTATTGTCTGAAAGTGTCTGAATAAGAATTTCGAAGCAATACGGAAGGCACTAACGTTACTTTAATCCTTTCTTGGCAGGTGAACAATTTGACTTAAAATTAAGGTTTGACCAGTGTTTATGGAAACATCTCCGTGAAATTGAATAGATGGGATAAGAGATTTATACTAACCTCTCGCAGTTCAGCGTTATCGGAGAATAGCATCAGCGCCTTTCGTGCACAAAGCTGCATGAGACGAGAAAACATCAGACAGGTACCCGAAAGGCGAGCCACGTGGAGGAAGAATGAACTAAATACTGGCGTATCTGCATTGATTTAATGCCTAATATTAGCTGCTTGTCTACTGTCATTACGAAGCTATAAAAACCACTTTCCTTTTCATTTTTTGGGGCACTTTGTCTACTCGCCTTTGTTGAATGGTTTTATTTGTGTTCACACGGGCAGCTTGGGATGTTCTAAGCGTTCTGCATCATCAAACAGATCGATTTTTGTCGTTTACAGAGAGAGGATGAATAATACATATATGATCGTGAGAGTGCGCTGCGCGTCTCCGGAGGACCTTTATCTCCGGCGACTTCTTTTCTTTGTGGGACCCGGAATGCGCTTGAGCAAAAGTCTGTATGGCGCCAGGAATCGTCGGGTGTAGGGGGCCAAGGCTCATTAGGGGTTCCAAGGTCGACAGCCTGGCCGTCTACTCTATTCGCTCGCCGAAACGAATTCAACTCGTCAAGCACACCCCGAAAGAATGACAGAGGTGCCGGCAGAAGGGGAAAGGAGAAAAGCCGACAGGGGGTGGGGGGTTCAGAGAAGACATGGAATGCCGCAGGCGCCGGCGATGCTATTTTTGAACATATCGGTTTTGTTCAAACTGACCGCAGCGGTGCCCTAGTGGTTTGAGCATCCGCCACGCACGCGGGAGGTGCGGGGTTCGATCCCCAGTGCTGCCCGGAACCCACCGGCGATACAATGGGTACAAGCTTCCCCTGCCTGGTGCTCGGCTCCTTTAGGGTGAAATGCTTGGGAAATGGGTCTCTGACTCCACCTTGTACAATGAAAAACTGTCTTGTGCCATGGCGCTCTTTGGCCAAAGCTGCCCTTGCGCCATAAAAATTCATCATCTTATTCCAACTGAGTCTAGCGGTGTCTCTTTACCTCTCCGTCCCGTGTGGGCAGCACGCAGTACGTGTGGTCGTTACGTATTACGTGTTTTACTTAATACTTGACACCAAATATTATAAAATCATATTAACTTATAATAGTTGTTACAATGCTTGGTATCATATCACATCACATTGCTTGCAGGGCAGTGCACATCACGACTGACGTGCTTGTAAGCAGCGCCATTTAGCTTCGCAGCGCTGTGAACAGGACATCACACAATGGGTGCCATTGTCAAGTATCGAGACCTTCCTGGTGGTCCCACCGACGTCAGAATGGGAGACGAGTTGTCACGTTACTGCCTTTGTACGCAGTGTGGCATGCTCTCCATGTCTGCGTACCAGGACCTCCACGGGCATGTGTTCTGCGACGACTGCATCCAAGAGCGAAGCTACAAGCACCACAAATATGACATCTTTTGCAAGTACGAGCAAAGGAATGTGTCGCTGGACGAGGTAAAATACTGATTCTATACTCTCGCGCTGCCAGCCTCAAGATCAGAGTTTTTCCCTCTCCTATTCCAAATTCCGATTGACGTTCTTGAGTGACACCGTAGGCATTCTTGTAACCATGTGCTCACTGCTAAGATTCAGGCATATTAGTGGGTATACAGTCACGCGTCTTCTGTTTCAAGCTTCTGATCTGCATTTTCTGTTGCATTAGACCGTCGACGTCAATGAATCTAGAAATTTTACTTAAACGCTCATTTCGCGGCTTTTCAATAAAACTTCATCTTTCTCAAACTACCTTTTGCAGCTGCAACTTACCAGCCAGTGAGGTGCGGCCTGGTTTTGTTTCATTTATTGCATATATTGGCGACGAGGTTACCGTTTCTAGGAGTAGTCAACCACATGACAGGCCCTATGAGGTGGAGAAAAATATCTTTTACTTGTAAATGTCCGAGATGCATGTGGAATGTGCACAAAATGGCAATAGAAACAGCACGGGTGGTAAAGGGAGAGCACCAGACGAAGGCTCGCAAATGGCTTCGTATTCTGTCTAGATTACGGATAACAAATTTTCTTTAAAAAAAATTTGCCTGGAACAAAAACCGCCAACGAGCACGCCTGGTGCACAACCTAAACGAAAGTTTCATGTAGATGCTCGTGCAAGGTTGCTTTCATATTTTCTCCACCTAGCTGCGGTTGAAAAGATTAACGCCTCCAAGAAATATTATTCCCATGTAAATGCGTGCGTCATACCGCAAGAGTCTTATACATGTGTATAGGTACTCACGTAATTTATTGTTTCGTTTTTCTTTGTAGCAGCAATTTTAATGCTTCCATGACTTACAAGTCTGTTCGCGGCGCCTAATTATTTTCTTTTGAGCAGTGTTTAGCTATCTTCTTGTCAATTTGCCTGGCATCATTTGAACCTCTTTCATTTCAGATGTTTGAAGCGAATGACGTGGTAACAGTGATACGAGACCAGTTCACGTTTTGTCCAAACAAGAACTGCGAAGAACGTGTTCCCCTGGAAGCATTTGATCGTGAGGAGTACTTCAAATTTTTGAGCACAGGCGCAGTGGATGTTTTTTTCTGAAAGCTATCTGCAGTGAACATTCGCTTCTGTTCGCAGTTTTTGGAATGGAGGGAATCGTTTATTTTTAAGCAACATTAAACAAGAGAAAGGCTGCTGAGGTCAATGCCGTATCTTTTATTAGCACTGAGAATCCGGCTACCAGAAAAATTGGCTAGATATTTCTACAGCTATCCAGAACAAAACGACACGCAGTAGCACATAAAATAGTTATTACCACATGTGCAAAGTGAATGTCATCATAATCAACGGTATTATGCTTACTGATGGTCTTCCATGCAACCCTACTGTACAAAAGTTAATTGCAGGCTTTTCGATTAGTTCGCATTTGCCGCGTCATAAGCGAGTACTGACCGGACAAAGGTTGACGTACTTTTCTATAAGAAATAGTGTTACCAATTTTTGGCAGAATCGGGTTGTGTTCATAATTCGCTATTACTTAATTTTGCTAACAACTGCGCCCATGCTAAATACGAAGCTTAAGAAAAGTAGGCGTAAGTTTTCCGGAATAGAAATGAACCGAAACACTTAGCGGACAACTGGTGGACGCTGCGACACCATTCCCGCCATTATCCTTAAAGGTATGTAGAAATAAACTCATCTTCCTCATACTTAACACTTTAAATTTTAAAAAACAAACGTTAGGTATATGAGCACAGGTTCTATTTGAAAACTCAACTCTTTACGAATAAAAAATGTCTGTAAACTTGCGTCACTACTGCACAGTACACTCTTGGCTGTTGTATCGGCTCTGCTCACAAAAATTAACCACCAAACCAGTATTCCACTTGTCTCTCTATATGTGGTAGTTGATTCTGCTCATCAAGTGCCTATTACCATTCTGCACGTAGGCTTCACACTAAACAGTCGGTCTAAAGGCGTGTGAACTGCATCAAAATGATGCGTCTTATTTGTAGTACAAGTTGTCGTCACAGCGTAATAAGTTTTCCTGTAACATGGTCTCGTGGGGAATGTGTCATTCGGCGCGTTTATTAGGTCAAAAAAAGCGTGCCATATATGTTCCGCTCATCCAGAGCTAGTTACCGCACACAAGGCTCCAAAAATGTAAAAAGTGTTGTCGCGCGTCTTCGAGATCAGAATAATTTTAACGAAATCCTGCATGAAAAATCTACCAATATTATTTAAGAGCTCCTTATCAAAGAGCTTAATATGCCTCTTCTGGCGGATAGGTCCTATTGGTTCCATGTAGTTACTGAGCTCTCTTAATTGAAAAGATGGAGCCAGGTGTTTTTTTTTTTTTGGCGAAAAATTTTTCACAGAATTGCAGATGTTCTCCTCCTGACTGCTCGCGTATTTTTACCCAAGTTGTGATTAATGTAAATATTCACTGTGGTCTTTCTCCTGATGTTCTACTGCTTATTAGCGCACTTGGCGCCTGCTACTCGCATCAGAGGTCACTAATTGTTGAGCTGGAGACGTTTTTGCTGAAAATATGGTATCACATTGTGCTCCACAGGACCACTACTGCCAATGCACGCCGCAAGTTCACTGTGCTGCTTGTCGCAAAACTGTCCCGTCCAGAGAGTGGAAGGCGCACTGGCAGAAACACTTGATTCCTGGTCATGGAGAGCCCACCCCCATGGAAACAAATCAGAAACAACCGCCTATGGAAAGTTCTTCAGGGGTGAGGAAAAGAATTATTTCCTTCGTTTTCTTTAAGCAATGATACCGTTCGGTAACAAGAGGTGCTTCCATGATCCCACTCGGCCCTAAGGAGTGCAGGTCCATTTGTTCCGAATTAGTATTATTTAGTCAAGATGCTAGTTATGGTCACAGTAGGTGGTATCAGTGCGGCTGAATTCCTAATTGAACGCCCGCACACTCGCAGTGTCTGCATTTTTAGGGAAACAAAGTAGTGTTTCAGGCATTTCAAAATACGTGGAATTCGACTTCGCGCTGGATGACCACGTTGAACACGTTACCAGATCTGCCACAGGCAGCCGCCTGAAATTTACTTGTTAGAGTATCATATGACAGAGATTAGAGTAACGAACAGGCCTACATATTGTGCCGCGCGCTACAGCACTGTACCATCGTAGAGTGCTGGCGAAACTGCTTTTTTGCTGCTCCGATGGCTTTTAGACACGAGTTTGCTGTGTACTATTGTTTGTACGATGCTCTCGGCGAATGTCTTGCAATGTTCATGAATGACGCAAGAGCGAAATGAAACCATTTTGCAGACTTCTTGATTGAATCAGTCGTTATAAAAGCGCGCGTGCCATTCCATTTCTGCGTCTGCCGCATCGTTAGGGTTGAGCTGGGCGCTCTCATCGGCGACCAGTAACGGAAATGGGAAGTAATAATTCCACTCATGTTGCCGGGCATCGAGTGGAACAGTTCATGGTCTACATTTTTGTTACCTAATTCCCGCAGGGTCAGGCCTACTGCACCAATGATCAGTGAGCCACAAGCTATCAAACGAGTGGCATGAGAAGATCTTGCTCTTGTCATGTTGCTTTACACATTCTCAATGATATCGAACATCAGGCAGCACCGGCGTGGACATCCCGTGTGTGTTGTTTAAGTTTTGTTTACCACATTTTCGTGCCTGAGAAGTAATATAATAATAATTATTAATAATTGGTTTTTACGGCAAGGAAATGGCGCAGTGTCTGTCTCATATATCGTTGGACACCTGAACCACGCCGTAAAGGAAGGGATAAGGGAGGGAGTGAAAGAAGAAAGGAAGAAAGAGGTGCCGTAGTGGAGGGCTCCGGAATAATTTCGACCACCTGGGGATCTTTAACGTGTACTGACATCGCACAGCACACGGGCGCCTTGGCGTTTTGCCTCCATAAAAACGCAGCCGCCGCGGTCGGGTTCGAACCCGGGAACTCCGGATCAGTAGTCGAGCGCCCTAACCACTGAGCCACCGCGGTGGGGACCTGAGAAGGCCCCGCTTTTACTTTCAGAACAAGCAGAGGGCAATGATGGTGGCTTTGGATGAGATGATTTTGTACCAGCGTGAGGGCATGAAAACTGGTTAGGACGAGCAGTCATCAGCAATCATCATGCCTTCTCGTCTCTATTCCTTGTCCTTTCGTGCCTACATCACGTTGCACTGTTTCTTTCGAGCAGGCGTTTGCGTCATTATCACCATCGTTTATGTAAGCCAATAAACGCACCGGGTGGAGCAATACATAAGGGGGCAGAGTAGCACATAAAATGACACGAAAATATTTGGCCAAAACAGAAGCAATAGTCAGTGAATAGAATTCAATTACAATGTTACTTAAAAATCAATAAGGTGCTGTCATGAAGAGGAAGAATTAGCAATATTTTATAGTTCAAAATGACATAGTGGACATCACCAAAAACCAGATCATTGTTACGAACATGCGTAACTTTTTCTACTAAGGCAGTTATTGCTACCGTTAGGGTGATGACTCGTTGCTGACGTTAGACGAAGGCGCCCAGCCATGTACTAAAATCATGCTGTGTAACGAAATAAAATCGCACTAGCCCACGCCGGAATGCTTATATAGACAATGATTTTTTATAAAAAAGATCCATTACACCTGCGCACCATTCAGACTATTTGCGCAGTGCTAGTCAAGAGCTTTATTGAAACTCTGTGCGGCAAAATAATGAGTAAAATGTATTGGATGAGTAAAAACCACTTGCATTTTCATGCGGTCGGCTACTTCGATGTAGCATATGGTATATTTCCTTGATGCTGCCTCCTTTGCTTGCTTAAAGCGGTAGCATTAAGGCTTCATTCACCAGCCAATCCAGTGTCAGCGTTGTCAGCGTTGGCACTGTGAGTGAAAAATCACTGGCGTGGCTCTGACATGTGGTCCTCGGAGAGCTACCTAGGAGGTAACTTGGCCACCCAGGTCTCTCGACTTTGCGCCGTCATTGCAACCTGACCACTGTGCAGCGAGCAAACTGCCCACCACGGCAGGTGGCAGTTAAACAACTAACTGGTCGCTCGGGGAAAGAAACCTGGGCCAAACAAGGCCCACTAATGGAAGGGCAGTGGCACATCGCTTAACCGCTGCCGCACTGCACCAGAATGGATATGAGGACAAACAGCGACCTATGAATGTAGAGAGCTACCTTCTGCATATATGGGAATTAATCCATTAAGCTATCACGTCATACGCTTAAGGCGAACCTTAAGTATCTCTCCAGCTTTCTTATTTTCGTTTCGTTTAGTGTGCCAGGTAGTCACCAGGAATAAGCGCGTTGTTCCGCCTCCTTGTGCCAGTGGTGGCAACGTGCACTGTTATCTACAATATCGCCTATGTGCAGTTACGTTAAACGACGCTTTAATCCGGTTGCCTTTCATGGAGGATCGTGAAATTAGCAAGCTGAAAAGCCAGGTAACTTAGGGCGTCCAAAGCGCACCTACCCTATGTAGCCTCGGCAGGCCACGACCTTTGTGCTAAGAGCACTACACGCAGTGTTCTCGGCCGCCGACAGTGGGCGCCAGTTTTGGCGGCGCGAGCAATGTGCTCACGGGTTCGCGTTTGTAGAATTATTAAACTGAATGATTTATCATACAACAGACGTGCTCTGTTTTGTGCAACACTGTGTATCCATATCTATCTTTTTCTTTGCCAATGTCTGCGAACGATAAAGAGCGTCATGGCTCATAATTAACGACAAGCCTCATTAGCGCGCATTCTTCAGGTTAGGGAGGGTAATAGGAGAGAGAAAAATAAAAAGAGGGAAAATATATTTGACCCGCCGCGGTGGCTCAGTGGTTAGGGCGCTCGGCTACTGATCCGGAGTTCCCGGTTTCGAACCCGACCGCAGTGGCTGCGTTTTTATGGAGGCAAAACGCTAAGGCGCCTGTGAACTGTGCGACGTTAGTGCACGTTAAAGATCTCCAGGTGGTCGAAATTAATCCGGAGCCCTCCACTACGGCACCTATTTATTCCTTTCTTCTTTCACTCCTTCCTTTATCTATCCATTTCCTTATGGCGCGGTTCAGGTGTCCAACGATGCATGAGACAGATACTGCGCCATTTCCTTTCCCCAAAAACCAATTATTATTATTATTATTATTATTATTATTATTATTATTATTATTATTAAATATGTTTGCAAGATACAACTAGTGCCTCTCTTTTGCACCTTATCCCGTTGCTGCACGGCGTATATAGGATTGTGCACGCGACTTCAATTTATTACGAATATATTCAAGGCTGTTTTCAGTACATCAATGATGCCGGCTACATTTAAAATCCCTTCTGCACGGAATTTTAGGGCAATTTTGTGCCTATTGGCAAACAATGATTGTGTTTTAAAAAGAAGGGATGGACGTCGCGAAGTTATACGCTGCACCTATAAAGTGCTGTCTGGTGCTGTAAGTTTATTCGTTTATGCGGTGAAAGGATTACAAAAAGGCGCCCTTACTGTATTTTCTTCGCATAGGATACTTCGTATGGGGACAAAAATATTTACTTTGCCATGAAATGTGTGTTTTTGAAGTATACGGCTCAGATTACGAGAACTTGAATCAATAAACGGTTTCCTTTGAAAGCCTTCAGCTGCTCTCTTCTAGCTAGTCTACTTTCATCCACACCAGGTGACAATATCTTGCTAATGTATCAATAATAATGCATATAAAGTCAACTGCACAGTATTTTATCTCTACTCGAGCAGGACATGTTGCAAAACAGAACAGAAAGTTTGTGAGCAAAAACTGATAACAAAGCACGCGTAAAAAATTCTTTGCGCAATACACTCGAATCACTGAACACCGGTAGAAAATAACTTTAACAATATTTTGACGTGCAAATAACCAAAACCAAACATAGGCTTGCTATTACGCTTTATGATTACCATTGATTATGCATTGCTAGTGACGTGACATGAGCAAAGAATCAATACCCCAGCACTATCCCAGCTGCTGCCAAAACGCGTTAGTTCAAACACTGGTACAGGACGGAGTAAAATGTCTTTTGGCAACTAAAACCCGTTTGCTACGACATTTTACGCCTGTGGATGCAATTGTTTGTCGCGGATACCTACACAAATATTCCTCATTTCTTTATTTCAGAACCAATCGTACAAACGAGAAAGCCAGACAACTACACGCAGTAATTCACGCCAGTTTTCTGGGTCAAACTGTGAGCACTTTGCGCAGTTTCCAATTCCACCAGCCTCTAGAAATGCTACACGTTCCAGCGGTTCACCTTCTGAAGTGACGCGGATTTGTCGTTTTCCGGCTTCACAGCTGAGTGCGAGTGTAAGTATCCCGGCCACTTTACTGTCGCAAGTATGCAATTTCACAATTCCCTCGACCAATTTTTTTGCCAGCACAACAGGGTTTCTGCTTTTGTGCTTGGCATAATATTCTTTTAGAAGCCAAAAAATGTAGAATACATGGTAAAAGCTCCTGAGTAGTTTTCGAAACTTTGTCACACAAATTAATTGCTGGAACAAGTTGAAATTGCCTGTTGATTTACTGAATTTATTTGTGCTTTTTGAGCTGTCAGCCATCGTAGTAACTGTGGTAGCCAGTCGTATTGCGTGAATGAATGGTATTAGTTACGTATCTAGTGAAGCAGTAAATGTGGCATTGTGACAAAAGTTCAAGGATCTCCATCATCATCAGCCTGACACGCCCACTGCAGGGCAAAGGCCTCTCCCGTGTCTCTCCAATTAACCCTGTCATTTGCCAGTTGAGCCCACCGTATGCCCGCAGACTTCTTAATCTTGTCCGGACCTCACTTTCTGTTGCCCCTGCTACGCTTGCATTGCACCCGTTCCTCCCTGCCAAACTGAGATTCACTGAAGGAAACTGTTTTAAAACACACTTAAAATTTTTCCGGCAACCTTCGCTAAATTTGTTTTGAGAAAGTTAACGCACGGATCGAGGCTCCGTCTTTCTACATGGAATAGCCACATGATTGCTCCCCCGTGCGGTGGCAGTTAGTGTGGAGTGCCCGTCTTGCTCCCTCCTGCCAGCAACGCATGATGCATGGACAATTTTTCAGGATGACAACAACATTTTGCCAGAGAAGCGCCCACGCCTGAACAGCTAGAGCTGGAGCGCATAATATGATACGCACCGAATGTATGCTTTCAATTCTTGCTGAAAATGAACGCCACTTTTCAGCAGTGTTTCTAATACAAGTCAAACGCTTACAGAATCACCTTGCAACGGGGGACGCCACATCGAAATCACCTTGTGATTACTGCGGCAGGTTTGTGAAGGAAGTCAACATGGCACCTCACCTAGAAAAGTGCTCCAAAGCTCCGCAGACTTGCGTTTACTGTGACAAAAAGGTACTGAAGGAGGATATACCGGTATGTGGTAAAATTCATTCTGAGTGATTTTCTCCTTCTTAGAGCCCTTTCAGCTTCATGTATTTCCTTTATTGTTGGCAAGTTCGTCATCATCATTAGTCAGACTACACCCACTGCAGGGCGAAGACTTCTATCATGTCTCTCCAATTAACCCGGTCCTTTGCCAGCTGCGCCCACCCTATGCCTGCAAGCTTCTTAATATAATCCACGCACCTACGCTTCTGTCGCCCCCCGCTACGCTTGCCTTCTCTTGGAATCCACTCCGTTACTCTTAAGGACCAGCGGTTATCTTCCCTTCACATTGCATGCCCTGCCCAAGCCCATTTCTTCCTCTTGATTTCGACTACGATGTAATTAACACGCGTTTGTTCCCTCACCCACTCTGCCCGTTTCCGGTCTCTTAACGTTACACCTATCATTTTTCTTTCCATGACTCGCTGCGTTGTCCTTAACTTAAGCTGAAGTGTTTTCGTTAGCCTCCACGTTTCTGCCCCGTTAGGTGGGTACCGGTAAGATACAGCTGTTGTACACTTAACTCTTGAGGGATATCTGATCTGAGAGAAGCTGCCATATGAGCTCATGATCTAAGAGGACCTGACATATAGTCTGAGAGTGTGCGCAATGTAATACCCAATAGAAGACCTACGCATTACAAGGGAGGGTGTGTTCCAGCATTTGCTTACGTTGGACGCAAGAAAATTTCGTAGCCCAGATGAAGTACCGACGGCATTTCTTCAACGGTACTCTGAATGAATATCGTATTATTTGCAGCTTTTATTCGAAAAAGATTTGCGGGATCATTTAGTACTTCAGGACTAGCGCGATGCCACCGTCGTTTCGATATTTAAAGGCGGCAATAGACTATGTGTAAACAAGTATAGTCCAGTCTCGCGCACTTCTGCGTGCTCTAAAGTCCTAGAGCATGCAATAGCAAAATATATTGTATATTTTTTTAGAAAAAAACGATTTATTATGCCCAGTTCAGCACGGTTTCCGATCTGGCATTTCGACAGTGACAGAGTCAGTTGAAACTGTACATGACCTTTGTAAAACTACAGATGAATGCCAATATAAAGATGTTGTATGTATAGACTTTGCGAAGGGACTTGATAAAGTTGCGCACCATAAACTACATTCGGAATTGAGAAGCCTAGGAATTAGTGAAAATATAGTATTGTACGTGAATTCAGGCATATTTAAAAAACCGTTATCAAAGGGTAATAGTCAGGAAAAGTGAATTGGCAAAGTGTGAAGTTGTGTCTGGAGGGCCGCAGGGGTCTGTTCTAGGTCCGCTATTGTTTTTATTGTATATTAACGATATTCCTTCTAATGTTGATCCGCCTGCAAAAATTAAGCTGTTAGCCGATGATTGTTTAAATTACAAGCGTGTAGCCTGTGCGGAAGATCATATTAAACTGAAGAGATGCCTGCAATCATTAAAATTGTTGTGCCTAAGTTGGGGCATGGTAATTAAATACAAACAATCTATATACACTCACGTAAGTAAAAAACAGAACCTTATCAGATTTGAATATATTATAGGAGGAAACGCCTTGGCTGAGGTACAGAGTTTCCTATACTTAGGGGTGCAGTGGCGCATAATCTAGACTGGCGTATTCACATTGAGAATATCTATTCAAAAGCCTACCAAAAGCTCTGCTTTCTTAGGAGAAAGGTTCCAAATGCGACTAAAGAACTTAAATTGGTCGCCTGCAAAACGTTTATACGACGAGTTCTGGAATATGCGAATGCTGTGTGGAGGCCCCACCAAAAATGTTTAAAAAGAAGGCAGGAAGAATACAGCGGATTTAATCACGTTTTATATGCTCCAAGTATCGCCGTACTGACACGGTTACGATATGATAGAGCAGTGAGAATTGCAAACGCTGGAAATTAGAAGAATGAAACATCGACTCAAACTTTTTTTCCAAATAATGCATGGGGCATTAAAATAAAGTTTTGTAAAAGCGCCTCTAAAACGTGGTTCCTGAAAAAAACTACAGCAGGGTACTACAACCTGTTAACACACATACATACGGATGTGTACCGTTATTCTTTTTCCCTGATGTAATTGAAATATGGAACAAACTGCCAAGTGATGTTGTGGAGAGTGCGAACGTGCAACAATATGAGCTAGGTGTCGATATGTTTGTACAATTTTTGAATTCTGATTCTTAATTGCTTTAACTGAGGAAGGCGATATTAATGTTCATACAAAGAACTATAGTCTGGCAGCTATCATTACGCAGGGCGCAGTAAAAGTAGACAGTAGGACGGTTCGACAGGATAATGGCAAGCTACCTCAGGAGACGCAAGATCTAGATTAAGAAACGTCAAAGCATTCTTATCCTTATATTTATTTCCCTCTCATGACCTGGGTCAGCTGTCACATGCCTGCCCTAAGTAGACGTATTCTTTTATCACTTCCAGCACCTCGCTGCCAATTGTGAACTGTTGTTCCTTTGCTGGCCTGTTGAACATTACTTTGGATTTCTGCATGTTAATTTTTAGACTCACCTTTCTGCTCTGCCTGTCTAACTCATTGATCATGATTGCAGTTCACCTCCTGAGTGACTCAGCCAGGCAATGTCATCAGTGATTCGAAGATTATTTAGGTGTTCCCCATTAACTCTTATCCCAACTGTTCCCAATTCAGGCCTCAGATTACCTCCTATAAACAGGCAGTAAAAAAGCATTGGCGAGATCGTGTCTCCTTGATTGACGCACTTCCTTCATGGAATTTTATTGTTTACTTCATGGAGGTCTATGGTAGTTGTGCAGTTGCTATATATATCTTCCAGTATTTTGACGCAAGCCTCTTCTACACCCTGATCCCGCAATGTCTGTATGACTGCTGAGGTTTCCACTGAGTCAAATGCTTTGTCGTAATCAATGAAGGCTATATGTAGGGGCTGGTTATATTCTGCGTATTTCTCTATAACCTGATTGATAGTGTGATAATGATCTATTGTGGAATATCCTTTACGAAAGCCTAGCTGATAATTTGGTTGATTGAAGTCTAAGGTTGCCCTGACTACAAGCGATTACTTTAGTAAATAGCGTGTTGGCAACGGACAGTAAGCGGATCGGTCTGTAATTTTTCATGTCCTTGGCGTCTGCTTTCTTATGAATTAAAATAGTTTGGGCTCCTACAAGCTTCTGGTATGGTCGAGGTCATTAGGCATTGCGTATACAGGAAGGCTAGTTCTAGCACAATCTTCCCTCCGTCCTTCAACAGATCTGCGGTTACATGATCCTCACCAGCTGCTTTTACTCTTTGAATTTCTCCTAAGACGTTCTTTATTTCCTCTTTCATTACTGGCGGAATGACGCATTGCTGTGCGCTACTGTCTCTCTCATTAATGTTCTGATTCCCCTGGCTACTGTATAGATTTGTGTAGAACTGTCGGCCACTTTGACTGTCTTATCCATTTTGCTAATGACTGTACCATCCTTGTCTCTTAACGCAAACATCTGGTTTTTTCCTGCGCCTAGTTTCCTCTTCACCGCTTTTAGGCCACCTCCGTTCTCCAAAGCATGCTCGATTCTCTCCGTATTAAACTTCCTTCTGTAGGCTACCTTGAGCTTATTTATTAACTTCGAGAGCTCTGCTAGTTCAATTCTGTCTGTAGGGTTAGATGCCCTCATGCTTTGACGTTTCTTAATCAGATCTTGCGTCTCCTGAGGTAGCTTGCCGGTATCCTATCGAACCGTCCTACTGTCTACTTTTACTGCGCCCTGCATAATGATAGCTGCCAGACTATAGCTCTTTGTATGAACATTAATATCGCCTTCCTCAGTTAAAGCTGAATATCTGTTCTGCAGTGACATTCTGAAATGCTCCGTTTTCCCTCTTACCGCTAACTCTTTAACGGACTTCGTCTTCACTAGCATCTTCCGTTCCGCCTTCAAGTCTAAGGTAATTCGAGACCTTACCATCCTGAAACCATACCATACTGAAACCCTAAATATCACACTAAATTCCTATTTGTCTAGCGGCTGTTTTAAGCGGGGGTGAAACGGAATTTTTAAAAACGCACTTTTTGAGATCTCCAGATGGTTCCTGCGGCGTTGTTACACCACTGTTGGCAGGCACCTGAAAACAGGTTAACCATGTAAACTAGTAAACTGGTCGACTAATTTCAAATTACTAACTTTAGAGATGTTATATTTGGTGCTTGACTTCAATTGGAGATTCGATGCCTGCTTTTAGTGATACCCATACAAGTTTCTATAATTCCGCAAGTGCAACTTCTTTTGCGCGGTGGCTAACACAATTACGGCCACCAAGCTTCCTTTCTCGATAACCACGTGGCGCGAAGCGACGTCTACGGGCATCAACACGACACGTCACTCCACGGTATTCACTGCGCATGTTTCACGTGTCCTACTCATTTGCGCTCTCGAGCAAGACACGTATCTCTGTACCTAGCCTCGCTGCTGTGCTTACCAGGGCTCGTTACTCCAGCGCGTACTTAAGAAGTTCACGTGACGTGTTCGACACGGAGTGGCGCAATGAGACTGACATGACATTCTGCTCTGCGAAGACGCACCCTTTTTGGAAAGGGCACGCGAATGAGAAGACTTGGGCTAAATGACCAGTGTAACCGGGTTTCTGAAATTCTAAATACTGATACGGCTATTACTATCGGCCGGTTACTGACTTCTGTTTACAACCATGCGTTTAACTACAATAGTTACAAAGTTGTCATTGCATATTTATTTTCCAGCGCACTAATTAACTTAGTCCACCTGTTTTCTTGACACAGCCCTCTCGCCTAAGATTTTTAGATATGTAGACGATTATGCCATTTTCTTGAAAGGGGCACCTCGAGAAGGGGCTATTACGTAGTGAATCGAATTACTGAAATCTTCAGTGAGTGTGCCTTTGGGTTGAGCTTCACCTATGAGTTGCCGTCGCAGGGATGCTTGCAGTTTTTGGACATCTGTATTGTTACTAGTACCAGTGGAATCTAGGTGTGCTGGAGGTGCCAGCCTCGATCAAACAAATGTATTCTGAACTACCAGTGAGCTCATTCAAAGCTTATAAAAACGGGGATAGCAAAACAAAGGCCGCCACCGTCTGGAAGACGAAGTAACGAGCGTTAGCTGTTTGGTTTACTAGATGAAGAAAGCGCAAAAAAACGCGCCCGCTGTCCAGTTACACCCCCTCAAGAGACGTCCCAAACGGAACTTGCTTCGCTTGGGGGGTTAAGGTGGGCCTAGAATTCGGCTTGCGGCGCGATATGGTAACGCTTCCATTAGTAATTGCATGTATGCAATGTTTACCTATTACTTAATTGTGGTTTTATTTCTATACCACAGCCCATAGAGTGATATTTGCCTACCAAATTCGGTACACAGCTGTCCCTGGATGGGTGCCGCTTGCTGTCTGAGTATATACAGCGAAACGAATGTATACCCATGTAGCGGCCCCGTAACTGGACAGTTTTCGTCCCGTTGTAGGATATTTTTGGGGTGAGGGGGAAAGGAACGGGAGGGAACAACCAATTTTAATCGCCGCCACCTGTGATTCCAGGAACCGAAAATATGCCGCCATTTCGTCCCCTGACGTCATTCTCACATAGTTCCACCCTATCCGCCATAGTGCACAGAGACGTCATCATTGGCACGCGGACGGTGGTTGTTTCTACAATGCTATTGTAGATGGCGCTACAAGTCTCCATGCCCGATATGCTGTATTATAGTTGCTGCCACAGATGGTGCTGTGATCTGTGGGTGGTAACAGACCCCACGAAATCTCGAAACGTGATGAGTAAGAGCTAACGCTCTTAAAACTGCCTGCGCACCGTTCTTGATTATTCTTGCCCACATGAAATGCAGAAGAGCGTGCAAACTCAGTTACAACGACTGACTAGTGCTAGCTTTCCTTGTGAGATGGTCACCTCGGTGATAGAAACCCTTGCCAAGGAAGCTCGATGCCCACCGAAGCACTGCCCTAGTGAAGAAACGCTGCGACAGAGACCCGTGGCTATGCCGTACTTCCACCAGATTTCCCATGGCCTCAAAAAAACGGTCATAAAATGTGACGTTCCGGTGGTCTTCACGGCGCCCAAGAAGCTTTCAGGCATGTGCAATAGGGTGCAGCAGGAAAATAAAAAAAAGAACGAGTGCCACACTAAGCACGTAGAGAGGCTCGGTCCCTGCAAGACAAGGGTGCTGTACCAAATGCCTCTCACATGTGGGAATTGTTACATAAGGCAAACTGGACGTTGCTCGATTGTTATACTTCAGGAGCACCATGCAATCATTGAATCATTGGCGAGGGGCGAAGAACCGGCGAAAGACTATCGCCTTTGCCGTAACTGCACTCCCAGGTTCCATGACAGAATTGTCCTGAAAAAATTACCGACCCAGCTTAGCAGGGAAATTTGTGAAGCCTACTGCATAAAAATAAAATGGCCGTTGCATAAGCACCACTTCAGTATTCTTATCCAAGAAGGAATTCAACCATCTAGATGCTAACTTGTGCCACGCGCGCCCGCGTGCCAGTGTAACGTGATGGTGTCTGCTGTCTGTCAGGTGCGATTACGAATCTTGTATAAATGTGGTTTTCCTCGTAGTAAACCTCAGTTGAAGTTCCCCGTTTTCTCCTGTGCTTTCTTCTCTTCGTCCCTCGTCGTTTTGCGCAGTTGCAATATGCAGTCCATTGTTAACCACCAACTAGCCCGCCTTTGCCTGTTACATCTTGTGATCTACGCCATCACTGAAATTACAAGGCCGAAGACGCAATCTTAGTATCTGAAAGCCATAGTTCTAAAAACTCTGGTTCCCCTTTGCTTAAATATTCTGCATATTGTTAACCTTTAGTTTTTTTTTTACTACAGAATTGGCTGTGGCATTATATGGCGTGTTCAAGCGCCTATAAACGAACGTAAATTTTGGCTTGATGGTGCATAATATTTCAGACGGAAAAAAATAATAGCGCATAAAGGTCGACAAACACAAGTCAGAGACGCAGGACAAGGGGCTGACTCGCGTCCTGGAACTCTTACTTGTGTTGTGCCTACTTTTGTGGGCTATTATTTTTCCGTCTCAAGCGCCTATAATTAGCTTTAATGGCCTAAAAGCATCTAACGAAGAGAATCGATGCAGCAAGAACATTTACAGAAACTGTGGTTGAACAAACCATGTTGAAGTTGACCTGCGTGCTCACACTTACCACGCAGTATATCATCTGGTTTTGCTTTTACCCTTTGAAAAACAGCGCAACGGATGTTGTCCTAATTGTTTGTGGCGCCAGCATACGGGGAACGATAAACTTTCTACAAGATTTTCGCGTGAGGCACTGGTCGCGATCCCCTTTGAATATTCATTTCTTCAATACGCATTCAAAGTGTGCGTGCTCTAGGGGTCTTAGGTTTCCGAAAATGGCAAGTTAGAGCCGTTTACTTGTGATTACCAGGGCAAGGAGTAGAAATTGCACTTCAGGGTCTCGGCAAACGCGTTTCTTTCTTCACTTTATAAATGCGTTGCCTCTGCTTCCTTGATTTTGCTATTTGCGCCGATACAATATATCTTGCGCGCGGTCAGCAGCAGCGCAAAGCCCTGAGCGTTGTAGGGCGCATTAGTATCAGAAATAAGTGGACCATTTGTTGGGTCTTTCCTACATGAAAATATGCTCTTCAAGCTGCGGCGCACTTTTCTTCTATAGAAATCCAATGAATCAAGATTGTACCTAAAATTCGGCGCAGTGCCTATGCAAGCAAAGTGAGCGCTGGCTGTACCACGAGAGCCGCCTAAAGGCGGCGCGTCCGTTTGACGCGGGTGAGGTAGTTATTTCAAATCGGTGCATCCAGGAAACTCAGCAGTTCATCTGATCGGCAATAAGAGCGCATCTTCAACACAGCTTCACACAGGTGGCTTGTCGTGGCGATGGTGTTATCGCCCAGTTGTCCTTGCTCCACTAATGTTTGCAGCGAGACCTACACTGGACTACCAGTTGAGCATATCGCGGTGCATGGGAGAGGCCAGCTGTGCGCATGCGCCGTTTCTATGGCAACCGAAGAGGAGCAAACCGCGCGTCGCCTGCGCAGCATTGCGTATAAAATGCGGAGCTGTAATGGGCGTCTTTATCACAACGTTTGACATGGATGCAGAGAAGGAGAGTCCAGCAACTGCTAAACGGTGGTATAGACAAGAGAAGATTAACTCTTCCGATCCTGAGGTAGTCGCCTGGCAGTTGGCTACTCAACGAAGAAAGAATAAAAGAATAAGCGTAAGAAGGCGCAGAAAGCAGCGGAGACGCCCAAACCGAGAGAGGAACGCTTGCCAAACGGAGATGCCAGACTGCCGAGTGTAATAGACGGCGCATAGCCGCCGAGATGGAGCCCAATGTCTCTCCTTGCTAAACATACAGTGACCACAACAAGCTCAGCCAGGGAAACGTACCTCTCGCTACGTATATCCTGGCATAGCCGAGCTAAGCCACTGAAAATTTCTTAGAATTGGCTTTCAGTGGCGTTTCTGCCTCTTGATACATTCGTATAAGACTGCATTAAATTTGTTTGCAAAGGTTTCATGGTTTTTGCTCAAAAAATGAGTAACCTACTACAAAATACATTTGGCAGTATGGTTAGTGTTTGTGTGCATTTTTTTATACTTGGTAATTAGAAACTTTTTGGTGCTGATAGCACCGTGAGGTTCATCGTTTTCACTCATTTTTTTCTCCTTTGCAGGCACATTCCAGACAGTGCGATCAAAACCCGGATAACAGTAACGCGGTAAGTTTTGTGAGTTTATTCATTTTTTATTTTTAATTCTCACTTACCTCCCAAAACCAAATTACTTTTGGGAGATTTCTACAGGTTTAATTCTCGTTCAGGCACTACAGCCTGCTTCACAACTTACTGCCATCAAAAAACTTGGTAATCAAAGCTTCAAAGAAATATACTGGAGGGAAACAGGAAGTTGGGGTAGTCAGTGACGACTCATGACTGAAAGAGCGTTACTTGGCTACAAGGCGCTGATACAGCACAAAAATAACAGGACATGCGGAGTCTCGCAAATTTATTTCAACACCAATAAGTAATGAGTAAAGAGTGGCCAAGAAAAACCAAAAACATAACAGGCAGAGGAGCAGCAATCATGATCCTGACACTGGCATTAAGCGTTAACGTGTTATCAAGGTACAAAATGGCCCAATCTATGAGTGATGCAGAAGGCCAGTTAACGCATGTATCGACTATTTTGGTTAAAGACGCCTCCTTGACATCTTGTGTCAGACAAAGTTTGGGGATGAATTGTGAGCTAGTTCGTTAAAAAAGTTGGTGCCATAATTCATGTTTTGCCTCCCTGCAATGTACAGCAATGTGTCAATATGAATCTGGCAATAGATGATAAAGACTTAAAAAATATTCCTTGGGACGCACACTGATGCAGCAGCCTGCCTGTCCAGGACAAACTGTACCACATAACATGAGCAGCTCATAAACTCCTGATAGATAGCATACCATATGATTAGCGTTGATGATGTAATGAATGTCGCTGGTCCAGAATAAACTATTTGTAATTTAAACACCAAGTTTTCTCTGCAAGCTCTAACAGTTTCTAAACCAGTGTTATTTACGCAGTAAGTTGGGGGGCCCATGATCTGTACCGGATGCAAGCATGACATTAAATTTGTTATTATTTATTTCCACGAGTAATCAATTACAACCCTTTTATATAGCAGTAATATTGCTCAAAGGAATATTAACATCGTTGCTGTTGGGTATTTACTAAAAATAACACAAAGAAAAAACGGAATATTAGGTAAAGTAGATCGAACGTTATTTATGCAAATAAGGAATACAGTTGCCCAAGAAGATGTCCTTATGGCAAAGCGGAGTGAACCTCCGTAAGCCGGGAGCTTGGATGTTAGCTGTAACAAATTGATAGTGATTACAACGCAGAAGTGAATAAGATGGTATACTTGTGGCATAGAAGCTTTAGGGAACCCATGTCAATTGCTGAGAAAAAAATTGTCGCCGCATGATGAACGATCTAAAACATGTGGTAGACTGTGCTTGACGGTTATAAGGTGTGTTTTACTGGAATTAATTTAGAAAACTACAAAGACAGAAGGCGGAAACTTGATTAGATTCTATGAAGTTGACAAACTGCGGAAAATTGACACGTAGAAAGTGGGTCAGTAGTTCTCATCTTTTCTTGTCGGTGGATGTTTGTAGTGGAACGAGATTTCCTATTTTACAAGCAGTGAGAAGTGATGATGTGTTAAGAGAACGTTGAAAATTTTTGTTTGGACTGCTGAAATACAACTACTTTTTTTTAACTTGCCTCGCTGCATTCAGAAATGTTTACTCACCTTCATCTTCACCCAAGCACACCCACTGTAGAACAAAGACATCTCACATATCCATCCCATTAACACTCATCTTCACCAGCTGTGGCCTTCTTATATCCGAAAAAGTCCTAATGTCAATCGTCCACCTTACATTCAGGCACCCCTAGCTGTTTTTGCCTTGTCGTCAAGTCCATAAATAGTACTTGGACCGACTTTAATTACACAGTTCTTCATGAGAGTTAAAATGTCCCTATAGACAAAAATACATTGTATTTTATGATAAAAAACTTCCAATTTCAAACAGTTCAAGGCCTTCATTAATACACATCAGGAATTATTTTTTCTGCATCTGTCTATTCTTAAGCAGAGCCAAATCTGAAGACTAAAGGAGATACCTGCGGCACATCGGTCGGTTCCTTCTGCGATTTTTTTTCTATATTATGCATACATAATCTATAGGTCAGGCAGTCCATTCTACAGGAAACACCTGCATCCAGTATCTAATATAGGTCCGCACATTTCATGAGACGAGTACGGAACATCACCGGTGCTTACGCTTTATGCTGGAGTACAAGAGCATTTACCAAAGTATAGAGCCTCAATCACAATTGTATTGTCAGAAGATAGCCTTCTAGTATTACATTCACCAGTAAACCCTGAGTGCAACTCTCACTGTGTTTGTAATGAAGAGATGTGCTTGAACCTTGGATTGTTGCACACATCACGCACACCTGACATTGCACAAAGCAGGAGTACACTGCCTCCATGATTAATTTTTCTAACTGTCTTTGATCCCACAAGCGTCTTGTGTGTTTTTTCTCTTCCACGTCCTAATCAAATATATTTAACTAATACAATAGTTTCTTTACTTATTTTTCATCGATAAACTTACAAAATTAAAAAAAAATTCTTATATGCGCGTCGTTTTAGGCGACTGTTCGCATGCTTCTCATGTACGTCACAACCATCTCTTATTTCTCTTCCTTTGTGTGCTGTTTAAAATTTACTGTCAGACGCAAGCAGGTGAAAACACTAATTCTGTCAGTCGCTGGCAAACTGATGATTCGCTAAATTTCAGCAAGCAGTAACTTTTCCTAAAGCAGACCTTGTTTTCAGATTTCTCAAGTGCAAGTCGCACATACCCCTCAAAAATAAGTACGATTTAGAGATTCCCGGTATCTGGATACAATGTCATTCACCTCTTTATATTCAAAAACTGCTACAACATCTATTGTTTCCATAATCGCGCTGCTCACTAAGTCTCTTGCAAAATTTTATCATTTTACTTGTCTTCGATTTTATTGCTACTAGGAATACCGAGTCTCCGCCACCAGCTACACTGTTGCACACTATTCGTTCGTCTGTCTGAAAGTTTTTCAGTAAGACAGTAAGAACGTTAACAGAGGTAATGAGAATCAATTTCTCAAATGAATTTTGCTTAGACAATGGACTGCGTTAAACAGTTCGGAAACAAAGATCCCACGCTACTGAATGTTTAAAGTACTGTGACGAAGAATACGAAGTTGGCAGTGGCGGGGAATGATGTGGTCACAAAATTATCCAATTACTCCACTTCTTGCTCATGTGTGCGTTTGTATCAGCAATGAACCCTGCCCAATCCCCCACCGTAGGCATGTGCCATTCACCCTGAGGACATCATCATCACCATCAAATGAAGTGCTCGTGCTAGGCCGCCAGACATTAAATCATCTCTTGTCGATCGTTCATCACGCCTCATTGTTCGGCTGGCCGCCACGTAACACTGCCGTTCTGCATTGAGAAAAAAAGTAATTGGCATCTTTCATGACTGCCGCTTGCGATATGCATAGTTTCTGTAGTCCTTTAATTGATCTCACCATTATTTTCACCCTGACTACACCCACTGGAGGCAAAACACCTCTCCCATATCTCTTCAATTAAACAGGCCCTGTGCCAGGCGCGGTCACTTTATCGCCACAAACTTCCTAATCTCATCCTCCCACATCACACTCAGCACCCCCCCCCCCACCCCCCTGTGCAATGATTGCCTTGTCCTTGAATGAAGTCTGTTGCCTTTAACAGTGATCGGTTATCTTGCCTCGCATGAGGTGCTTGCCCTTAACCATTTCATCTTGATTTTCACTGGGATGTCAATAACTCCTTTTTCTTATGCTATGGCAGTGTCCAAAATTATAATTTATGGGCATTTATGTTTTCCCCAGCCTCGCAATACCTACATTGCGTGTGTTAAACTGCCCGATCTTCGTCCACACCAGCGGACATAAAGCATCATCTAGCACCGCGAGTGTTGCGTGGAGCTTCATTGAGCTGTAAGGGTGGCAGCTTTAAGGGAGCCCTCTATTGCTACCAGTGGCAACAAGGCTACTAGAAACAAGGCCCTCGTTAAGTAGTTGAGCAGACGAAGGTAGGGAAATTAAGGACTAAGTTATGACTTTCATTAAGAAAGGCAAAGTATAGGCTAATATGTTTTAATATGACTTGTTTAATCAAAGATTAGTTGTGCCGTCATTTCATGGCTTAAAGATAATTCACTACAGAGTAGAAAAAAAAACATGTTTCCAGTGGAATCAACACACAGCCTGCTTATGTTGCGCACGTTTCTTTAACAATTGAGCTTGTGGCAGCTGTCGAATCATCTGCATTCGGAAATATATATGCAGCATGTAATCATGTTGCACGCAACCTTATAATATGCTCCTCTTTTCTGATAATCAATATTACCTGCTATATTCAGCATTGTGCGTGATGCTGCTACTCCTACTGCTGTAAAGTTAATAAAAATAGGTGGCATACAGAATTGTCACGCTAAAGTAAATTTTTCCGGAGAGGGTACCGCTTTCGAATTTTTTTGTACTTTAGGAGGCTAAGAGTTAGGAAATGAAAAGTTGTCTTGAGCACCCACGTAGCTGGCAAAATCAGTTTTTGGGTGTTTATCGGTTGATCTGGTTTCATATTAGATAGAAATTATAAGCGGGATTAACCAGTGTGGAAAAAACGTCTTCTATTCGATATTTCACTTGCGCCTCCTGGATCTTCTGCTTACGTCGGCACCTAACCAACGTAGAAATGGCGAAAGTGCAACTGACCAAAGTGCAACTAATCAGGTTGCAACAAACCATGCTGCAACAAACCATGCTGCAACGAACCATGCTGCAACTAACCATGCTGCAACTAACCATGCTGCAACTAACCATGCTGCAACTAACCGTGCTGCAACTAACCGTGCTGCAACTAACCGTGCTGCAACTAACTATGCTGCAACTAGCAAGGGTACAACTAACCTGGCCAGGCTGCAACTAATCAAGGTGCATCTGACCAAGGCGCATCTAACCAAGATCTATAACCGAGGTGCTTCTAACGTGCAATCAAGGTCCAGCTAACCAACGTGCAACTAACCAACGTCTATGCTCACACCTTTGTCTTCCCAGTGGATCGCAACAGGAGCTGAATAAGGCAGGTACGGGCCTTTTATCCGACCCATTGTATCAAGCAACGCAAGGCTCCTGTGACGTTTCGAAACCACCGAAAAAGACACCTTCTTTTTGTACCTTAGTTCTCGTGACTGGCTAAGTGCGGTCAT
Organism: Amblyomma americanum; assembly: GCA_030143305.2. Lineage (NCBI taxonomy): Eukaryota > Metazoa > Arthropoda > Arachnida > Ixodida > Ixodidae > Amblyomma > Amblyomma americanum. The sequence continues at coordinate 102,986 of JARKHS020007359.1, read as the reverse complement.
TGCAGTGGATGCGTCATTGAAGCTCGACAGTTATGATCAAGCCGAAATATAGGAAATCCTGGACACTCTGGAAGCACCTTGTCCAATCCAGCCCTTTGACTGCCTTTTGACAGTTCTACTTGTGCAGGAATATCTTCCACAAAACTTGTGGGCGAGGAATTAGAAAATCGAAAATTGGTTTTGAAGAAAGGAAAGGACACAGTAACTGTCACACATATCTCGATGGATACCTGAACTGTACTGTATGAGAAGGGATAAAGGAGGGAGCAAAAGAAGAGAGAAAGAGGTGTCATAGTGAAGTACCCCGGAATAATTTCGACCACCCGGGGATCTTGAACCTGCATTGACATCTCACAGCACACAGGCGCCTTTCGCGTTTCGTCGTCATCGAAATGTTGCCTTCGCGATCGGGTTCTACAAAGGGTACTCCGTATCAATAGATGAGTACCTTAACCACCGAGCCACCGCGGTGGGTAGGAATCACGAAGTAACGTGGAAATACGCACTGCGCTACCTGCCGTCCTTTCTGACTGCTAATCTCAGCGAAAGAGCATTGTTATACTTGGACAGCCACCCCATGTTCAAGAAACGTACCACGCAAGCGGCAGATGAAGTCGGCAGTGAGGCTGCACGGATTCAGTTCAACCAAGATTTGAAGCGAGCTTTATTGCCCACAATTGAGAAAGCTCGTTTTGGCTTTTGTAATATCCAAGTTAAGAGCTCGAGAGAAGACGCCGAAGGAGGCTTAAATTGTAAATGTTCATTCTGTCGTTACGAATTTAATGACCGTTGTAGCCGTATCCTCCCCTTGTTTTTCTTCATTAGTAATGGCCATTGATCGAAATTAATGCGTGTTGTTTGCTATAGCAAATTTTTTTTTCTCAGGTCCCAAAATTTATGACAAGGTTCTTACTGTGCTGACGACACAATCGCTAGTTCGTAACGAGTGTACAGCTTAAAATAGTTTCAGCTGACAGGAAGCTGGAAACCGCCCCGATTACAACTATGTCGAAAGTGTAATTATTAGTGATGCGCATTGCCGAAGAACAAAGAAGACGTTGCAGGGCTGCCTCAGGTGGTTTTTACATCTAATATTTTCCCGAAACGTGCCATAAACTGAGGCAGTATAAATATTCCGTGCCAATTGAGAACTCATAGCTGCGCGTTTTCTGTAAAATTCATGGTACCACGTTGTCACAGCTGCTCACCATTACAACTAAGAACATACTTGGGCATTATAGACGAGAAGCTAGAAAGTAAACCACATATATTTATTTTTCCGGTTATCAAGTGCAAAATGGTGACGCAGAAATTTTTATAGTTTCCTAATTTTGTGAAGTATATCCGGTGCCCAAGAAATAACGTGTACGAGTTGAAGCTTCTATTCAGAACGCTATTACCTGTCGCAATCGGCTTATTTGTAGCACATTTACGCCGTCTTTTTGCGCGCATTTTAACGGTTTTAATGTACTGTAGAGATTCATACAAGATGGTCCCAGGTACCTTGCATACATTGCTTTAAACTACTTAGAGCGTTGCGTTAGTCACAGTAAAGGAAAATAAAGAATATTTAATTCAGACAACTATGGAATCTAATGTACCATAATATTATTCACATGATCTGGCGCCCCAGAATGAACTCTCATATGCGACTAGCAATCCTACGAAACCGCAGTTCATAAACCTAAAGGCTAAAATTTTCATTGTCACGCGTAATAGTTTGAAACATTTCAGCCGTGTATGTAGTCAACAGTCAACTGCAAGTGGCTGCCTTTGCACAGTCTTCTGTTATTCTTTTTTTTCAGAAAGAGGAGGCAGTGGCCTTGTGTAAAAGGCCGACGGCTTTTGAGGTTCAAACCAAGCTAGCAGCCAGCCTTCCTCATTACAAGCGCGAGAGGGGCTAAATTGAGTCAGCATGGGAGACATCCCATGGGTAGGCGGAACAGAAAAACAATGTAGCACTTCTGAAATCAAGATAAGCGCGACATAACTGTGTCGTCACGTTTGCGCGGAATCTTGCTGTACAAGGCTTGCAGGCACAAGTATAAGGCTGTTTATCAGTCGGCAGAGCAACTTGTCTGTTTTTGGCCACGAATAGAAACAAAGAAAAAAGAATCCATTATCTTTATTTTGTACCGCCAAAAAAGGTCAAAAACGTGGCACGTAGCGGCACACTTCAGAAGCCTGTGCTTTTACAAATGAGCCCTGCTTTGCCAAGATTGAAACTGAAACCACCGCGAACGACTGTGGCAAGTCGTGTAAACGAGGCTCGACAATGAAGGGCGCCAATGATTGTGGACGCACAAAAGCACAGCCTGCCGGAAGTGGCATCAACGAGAATCCTTTTAAGTCAGCGCGGACTTTACGTGTGGAGACAGTGCCTGCAGAGCAGAAAACAACTTGGGTAGGACTGGTATTCCGGGATCTGTGGCGCTGCACACTTATCTATATCGAGAAATAACAATGAAAAAATAGCTTTTCACCACCAAATGGACTGCACCTCGAGAGCGATGTCTGGTCATGAATCCGGTGTTGCGACTGGTTATTCTTCTCCAAGGTATGGAAATGACAGCACCTCCAACACGATAACGAGTCTCGACGCTCGGAATTAAAGCGAATCATATAATCGAATCAATTAAATAATAAAACGAACCATAAAGCGAATCATAAAACGATTCAATTAAAGCGAATCATATAAGGGCGTTGCCACGGTTGCGAAAGAACTAACATTGCAGTTGTGAGCGAAGGTGAACGTGAAACCTCCAGTGGGCAAAGAGATCCTGTGATGAAGAGACCATGAAATCATTAGCGAAATTCTGAGGGACTTCGCCGTTTCTTCTCCTCTGAGCCGGCGAGAGTTCTGAAACCTACGGAGCTCTGTCTGTTAAAGACCTCCACAACATCGGGAAACCCGGCAGCTGCATTCAGCATTCTTCAATATGCCGCAGTTCGATGCTTGCTGTGAAGATGGCGTCATCTTTTATCAAGAACGTGAAGACGGCTGCTTTATGAAACGGAAGACCAGTATCTCAGTTGTAAAGCAGCACTAAATGAAGCATGGCAAATTATTCGCGCTTTCATTAGAAAAGGAAATTAAATGTTTGGCTCAGACAGTTAGGTCTGTTGTGCATCTGTGCAAACTTAGCGATATGTTCGGACTGATCCGGGTGTGTCCTTGGTGTCATCCGTCTTCCTCTAAATAGCGGTAATCTTTCGAAATGAATTTTATGGAAGTTGCGACTGAATGATTGTGGCACTATCTGCGACCATCTTCATGAACAGTGCGTATATACTGAAGAAAGCGTGGCCCAGAAGCGCTAACTCCAAAATTTATTGGAAGTAGCCTAAAGTTGAGGAATGTACGCATGGTGAATGAAAAGAAAGGAAAGATTTTCATAATTATAAAAAAAAGCATGATCATATTCGGCAACTTGTCTTTAAATGGTATGCTTGTGAAATCAATCGTACTCGTCGAGAGTGCGCGTTAAGGAACCCCAAGTGGTCGACGTTTCCGGAGTCCTTCACTACGGCGTGCCTCATGGCCTGAGTTGCTTTGGGACATGAAACCCTCATAAACTATAAACAAAAGCAAACGTGCTGCACTGATTTAAGAAGGTTGAGAGCTTTCTTCCCCTATGACTATCAGAATGTGCACACTGACAGGTGTTTCGTGTCGTCGCGAGGCGGCGGCTTTAATCTTGCGAGCTGTTGTGTTCGCTTGTGGAGAGAGTTCGTCTTGTACTTCCTTCGACGCATGTGGTCAAGAGTAAAAGGCGGGCCGAGTGCTGTGCGAAGCCAGTCGTGTTCATTGACGGGCTTCGTGCAGCATGCTGACGGCGCGAGCACGAGCGATTAAGGACCTTGCTCGAGCACGAGATTGGACGTTGTCCTAAGGCCGCATTGGACACACACAAAATAGAGGAGCCGCGGCACGTGGACTTCAGGTGACTAGCACCTAATATTCTCGCTTCCTCATGGCATCCGCGTACACGTTTAAGCTATCCACGATTCAGTCATCATCATCATAATCAGCCTTACCACACCCACTGCAGGGCAAAGGCTCAGGCACGGCTGGCTAAGAAAATCGGAAGCTATATGTTAGAAAATCCATAAAATTGCGAACCAAGCGCTCATACAGGTTGATTTTAGCATGTATGTCTTTCAAGTTTAAATCGAAATACATTAAAAAGAATGGCAAAACAATTACTTCGATGCATTTCGCTCTGCACATGTATTTCGTCCTTTGTCGAATTGCGTCAGAACGTACTTTTCAAACACGCATAGGTGTGCTTGCTCATGCCATCAAAATAACTTGTATTTTTGGTGCGTTAGCAGTATAATGACTACAAGCCCCACGCAGAATCATATTATTATTATTATTAGCGTTTTACAAGACGGCCCATACCCACACTTGGGGATCGGCCAAGAATCGGGAGGCAGAGGTTGCTATTCACCTGTACTCAGTAAAGGCAAAATTTAAGTACGCGATAAAGGAACATATCGGTGTATTCTACCTCAAGAACGACATAGACTGAAATGGGATAAGAGTTTGGATAAACAAGAAACGTGAGGAATAAGAAAAAGGACGAATAAAAAAAATGTTATAATGCATAGACAAGAAAATACTGCAACACTTAGCAGAATCGTTCGTCGCCTCTCCGCGTTTTCTGTTTGCGTATCCCCAGGTGGTCGAAATTATTCCGGAGCCCTCCACTACGGCACCTCCTCTTCCTTTCTTCTTTCACTCCCTCCTTTATCCCTTCTCTTACGGCACGGTTCGGGTGTCCAACGATATGAGAAAGATAGTGCGCCATTTCGTTTCCCCCAAACCAATTATTATTATTATTATTATTAATATTATTATTATTAATATTATTATTATTCTGTTCGCCTAGCGCTAGCGCTTCGTCACGTGGCACTGCCCGCTCTTTGTCGTCTTCTACGTAGCAAAAAACCATGCGTTCTCACCGATTCGAATCAAGTAAACATTATCTAAACTTTTTAAACTTTCCAGAACCGAGAACACTTTTTTTCTTGAAACTTAGAATGATTCACATTTAATGGAAAACCAAAACTATAGCAACCGAAGCCTTCTGTGACCCTTGTGGCGCCACATTTGCGACGTAGTTTAGTTTTAAAGTAAGTGATATTGTGGTCTCTTCAATAGTAGGACTTTTGCGGTCATTAATGTCAGCTTATCTGATATCGTTCTTCAGGAACCTGCGGACGTCTGTAGAGGGTTTTTTGTGGAAAGCTTGGCGCAGGGATGTTACGATTTCTGTGCAGGGAAGATTTTGAATCTATTTCGGAATTTAGATCTATGTAGGGCACGTTTTCTCTTGCCGAATATTTTCATCTTCATTAGGCATGGTTTCCACTCACTGGAAATCTTTCGAAGTCTTTTAGTTTGGTATAGATTATTCTTTTACGATCCAGTATGGCTTAAAAATTTCAGCCATTTTGTCATATTTGGCCAGGTCGCTGGTAAGGTGTTCTTGAAGTACTTGTGTTGTTATTGATCGTCAAAAAAGAGTCCATGCCGGACGTTCGCGAAAAGTGTGTGCCCTGGGAAGCTCGTGTACGCTCCATGCCGGCGAAAGTGCTCTTCACAAAGTTACTCTATCATGAAGGAGCTAACATTTTGTACAAAGCTTGTAATAGCTTTAAAGTGTGATTGTAATTGTCGAATATGTGTGGAATTTTAAGCGGAACTCGTGCGAAGTTACTGTTCGGGGCAGCGGTTATTTTGGACGAGTTGGTGGATTTTCAGTGTTACGGGGCGATTTACGTCGCGGCATTCTCACATTGTAAGAATCAAGTACGCTTATACGAGGATGTTTTCCAAATTTTTATTACGGCAGCCCTCCATAAGAGTTCGATGTTTCACGTGAAATTCCGATCCTCGTTGAATATTACTATTACAAGTATAAAAACCAGCTTGAATAAAAATGTTAACATTAAAAATTCAATATGCTCTGCCGCATATGCTCGCTATTTTTTATATTAATTACGACTTCTCGGTCTTTAATTAACCGCATGAGAAGCGTTTTCTACAGCACTTCGCTTAAGCGCAATTACCACCTTGAGGATTTTCGTCAGCGAAAAATAATTTCGGGATGCGACTTTTAATTTCTGATGTTCGAAGAGTGATCTTGCCCGATTGTGTTGAATATACACTAATCATAGCGGTAAGGCTTCCTCACGGTGAAGTAAGCCCATTATGGAGAGCAGTTATTTTAGACGGCGAGGCGGCTGCAAGAAAAGACGCCAAACATGCGGAGAGCCAGTATTCAGTATACAGTTAGGTTGAACGATATAAAATTTGAATAGGGAAGTAAGGGCGTGAGGAAAAGGCCCGCTTCAGGTATCCAGAAAGCAAGTATTCTGTAGCCAGCAAACATGATTGAGAGGGCGCGATATCGAGGAATGTAAATGTTGTAAGTCGTAATAATGACTACCGCGGCGAGATATCTGAGAATAAGTCGAAAACGCGCGACATTGGATTTCATGTCGGGCTAATTACAACTTTTATGCAGCAGCTCAAATTCAGTAAAAATAAACAGCGTATGCATAGCGTCGTAGAACGGCATTTTATTATGAAATGAACGTGAACAGGGCAGAATGAACACTTGGCTTAGCCGACGACAACACTTCCAACGCAGACCACCTGTGCCGTACTGCGAACATCGGAGCCCGAGCCACAGGATGGGAACACCAAGGCACAAGGAAGCTGTACCCTGGAAAAAACCATCCCAGAGTTGCCTACCCTCGCCCTGTCAGACGAAGACATGAAAACCTGGCACGATGCTTTCGAAGAACACTTATCCATGCTGAGAATTAACGATGACCACCGAAAATACGAATATTTGTTGTCAGCACTCGCTCCAGATATCATTCAAGAAGTGGGAAAAAGTGAAACGCCCCCTCAACCAGGTCGGGAATATAAGTGGCTTCTCGAACTTCTTTTCGAGCTGAGTTCATCTGCGAGGAGAAAGAAAAATTTTCAAGATATAATTAAAAAAAAAGCTCAAAAAGGAAAGGAAGCTCTGCTGAACATATTCGCTCCTGCTAAGGAGGGGTTACGTGAACACACAAAAAATAGAACTGTGTTCTACTGTCTAGACACCGGATATGAAGTTGCAACTAGCGATAATGGCCCTTGTTCTTCTGCGTTAGCAGACTTCTCCCACACTGATTGAATATGCGTGTTTTTTACAGCGTGATATTGTAGGGTTATGTTTTTTTTTCACCCTAATGTAGGTACTACGCACTACAAATGCAAGTTGGTGTTAAAATTAGTTGTAGTTTGTTTTTAATACATTGGAGGACGCATTCCCATCTGCAACCTATCACGGGAATCTTTCCTCTTTGGAGTATAACGGTACTGCACTGCACCACTTTACTGGAGGCAAGAAGACCTTGCCCAAAAAGGACGAAACAATCAAGGCTCCACAGAAAGACCCACTCGATGTTGTAATGAATTTTTCGTTATCATTTTCTTCTTTCACGAGTCCGAGACAACCAAATCTGCATATTTGCTTTGGGTCAGTGCAAGCTTGTGAGTTTTAGGCGCACCAAACATTAACAAAGATTTGTACTACTGGAATCTTATTGTAACTAGCAGAAAATGAATTCCGAATTACCAAATGATATCTATAAAAATGATCCCAACTAAATCCTGAGGCAGCGTACCTTCAGCATATTTCATCTACTGATCTACTTAATTTATTGCCGTATAATGCGAACTGTTGAAACAATGTATCTTAAGAAGTAGAACTCTTTTGCGCTCAACAGAAGGTGCTGCAATAGCTTCAAGCAAAGCTAGTCTGTATTACAAATATTTTTTTTGCAATTATCACAAAACAGTTAAATCGAACTGTGAATAGCAGAGTACACGAAAGCTGCCTGCAAAATTTCCATGCCGCAGAAAAACGCCTAATATTTACTACTTGAAGAAAAAGCTGCATTTACTTACGTATTTTACACATGCTGTTTAGCACTGATGACGCAAAGAGCTTTCTTTTTTTCCTAGACATTTTGCGGAGGACACAATTTTTTGTGTAATCGAACGGAAAGTCCACTTATAAACTTAATTCTTTGAGGTCTCGGTGATGTCATGTCTCTGTCTCTATATGTTTGCCTTTTGGGGAAATAAAATACTTATTCTAAACAACTACCTGTCTTTTAATCAATGCTCTAAGCTGCTCTGGATTCTTTCTGTAAGCTTTTTGCACAAATAGTTCGCTTCTCGGGGAAAACCAAAGCTTCTGCATTGCCTGCTAAAGCGCGGGGCACGACGGTGTTGTCGAAATGGCGGCAGTATTTGAAAGTGGACTTCTAGTGGTGTTTAAATCCCTATTTATGCAGAATGCCAGTTGGGCAGCAAACGCTGTGTTTCTGTGCTGTAACTGCAAGGCATACCCAAAGCACCCAAAAGATATAAAGGCAGCAACTGAAAACTATGATTTCCAGGCAAGTACTTAGGCAAGAATTATTTTCGCCAGCAATTTTTCTACCCAGGAGCGATTTTTCACCTTGTCTTTAAAGTGCCAACGGTTCAGGCTTCCGCGGTTGCCCGAAACGAAAAGAATAGTTCTTTAAAGATCACGTGTACAGCAATGACGAGGTTTGTCTAGAGCGGTCCAAGCGACTGTTTGTAATTGCAAGCTAGCGTAGATTTCAAGTGGTTACTTGAATTCAAGTCGGCATCTCGTGCTCGGATACCTGCTTGCAGATATGCAAATAGCTCTGGAATGTACGCCGCACAACTGGGAGAGTTGCTGAGCCAACATTCCGCTTTCTTTCGCCATAGACTGCTACTACGCTCTGCCCAAACGTGCTGAAGGCTGTAGTTGAAAATTCACGGTAGACATCAAGTGCAGGAAAAGTCAAAATGGTTTTAGGTGGAATAGGTTTATGAAGATTGCATTTACTGAAATGAGGATTGTTAGCAGCACTTGTTTTTTTAAAGGGCGGGCGAAGCTTTTAATGTCACTAATACTCTCAAATTAGGATCTTACTAGGTGAGGAGGATTGGCGAAAGTGCCTGAGGCGCACGGTAGCAAATAGCGCGCATTCAACCTCCCAGAACCATGATTTATCACTGATGTGCTGCAATTCGAGTGAACAAGAATGAAAACCAAGTTATCTTGCCCATTTCTGCGCGTTTTACCTGTTAGCGTCCTTGCTATCTGTATCATTGGTCACTAAAAACGAGCCATTAGGTGTATTTATGAAGCGCGTATAACCTGAGTGTAGAAAAAGAAAAAGAAGCTCCTTCCTTGCCATGCCCTGCTTTGGAACAAGAGTGACAGCAGAGACGCGGCAAGGTCATCCGTACGCTGTGTGGCACACTAACCGCACGCAGCCACTGTTGGGATTCAGGTAGCGTGACTGGGCCGGAGAAGAGACGAGGACGATCGGAGGAAGAAAACTTGGAAAACTTTATACAAGGACTATTTACATTATGTACAAGTACGGGCAACTGAGAGTGCTTCTCAGTAAAGAGAGCTTCTTCGGAGTCGGGAGTCTCTGATACCTCTCAAGAAGGGGGCTCTCTCCTGGCATCAAACCAGCAGCTCCTTAAATACTCTTCGTATTCCCCAGATCCCTAGCTGGGAAATACAGTTCGAAGAATGATGTCCAATCACACGACGGCACTGATGGTACCACCCACGGTAGGGCGGTCCTGATGTTTTTTCGCAGCTCGGTCGAGGGAAAGGAACAGGACCCGGTCATGTTGTCGTCCCCGCGGCCTCCAGGTTGCCGCGCACGTGCGTCCGGACCGCGCCCATGTTGACCCGGAGGGCACCTGCATGACACAGGAATGCAGGCTGTCTCCCAACAGGTGTCGAAAGATCTTGTACTGGTGACCGGAACGCGGAAGCTCTGTCGCAGGCGCGGCACTCGGGCAATTGTTCAAATCCAGCGTGACTGAAGGGGACCACACTGATACCGCACTTCGTCGTGGCGAGGACCGGAGCGAATACGCTTATGGTCGTCGCTGGCATTCCTGTTGAACACGTGGGGACGCTATTGTCGTCGCTGCATCCGGCATTCCTGTTCGAACACGTGGGGACGCTATTGTCGTCGTTGCCTCTGGCAGTCTTGTAGTCACGTCTCCCCAAGAGGGCTCACCCACCCTCGCGGTGGTCTTCAGGGAATCCTCCCCATGCCCAACTTCGCCGAATTCCACAGCGGGAAGGAATCGCGAGCACAACACCACATAGGCGAAACAAACAGCCAAGCCCTATTCTAGATCTATTACCTCCCGACACATAACAGCTTCATCGTATCCATCATGTGGTTCTCAGTTTGCTCACTGGAGACTACAAAAGTGCTTGAAAACGATCGAGTACAACAGTGTGCGATTTCAGGTGGGTAGGTATTTGTCGGCGTCATACTAGTGCCGTCTATACTCGCTTTCACCGCAGCAACGCCTTCTACTCTATTCGTTTATTCGGGTGCTAAGCATGGCGACACGGGATCTGATGCGGGTGCGGCGGCCGCGCTTAGATGGAGGCGAAATGCAAAAGTCGACAGGGAGGCTGTGAACTTTCATACAGCATGTAAAGAACGACCGGTGGCCAAAAGTAATGTGGAGCCCTACACTACGATAATCCCTGATTGCCCGTGTATTGATTTGAAGCATTAAAACGCAAAATTTGGTTTGGTTTATGAGGGTTTAACGTCCCAAAGTGACTCAGGCTATGAGAGACGCCGTAGTGAAGGGCTCCGGAAATTTCGACCACCTGGGGTTCTTTAACGTGCACTGACATCGCACAGCACACGGGCCTCTAGAATTTCGCCTCCATCGAAATTCGACCGCCGCGGCCAGGATCGAACCCGCGTCTGTCGGGCCAGCAGCCGAGCACCATAACCACTGAGCCACCGCGGCGGCTAAAACGCAAAATTTAAATATGAGGATAACTGGAGCGCATTCCGCACGAATTCGGAAGAAAATCCAAAATGATCTATAAGTTAGTAACGAAATAGTGTATTATTAACAACCGCAGTTTTTGTGATGTTAGTGTATCAATGCTAGGACTATCTCCCTTTTTATAAAGGGAGGTACAAGAAATCTAAATTGATTACTTGCATGCAGCAGTGAACAATGTGTAGAGAAAGAAGATCGGGTTTGGTCTATAAATATTTGTAAAATATATCGCTAGAATTCCACAGTTCTTCACATCAGATGAGAAGTTACACTTAATGTTAGCTTCGTCATTCTCTGTGAAGAGGATGAAAACTGGGTCATGAAAAACGATGTGGCGACTAGAAGCCAGCCTTTTCTCGTGAAGCGAAATGCTGCTTGATCGATACATTAGCTGCTTTTAGGTTAAATTAGCTCGCATCGCTCTCATATTATCATCTATGGTACAGCTCTATGAATGTCCCCAAAAGCGCAGCCTAACACGGACACATCGTCCGCTGCAATCTGATTCTTGTATAAACCAAATCAGCAAATGTACCGAGTTTCTAATATATTACGCTACGTGCGCACGTGCTGTGAAGTGCCCAGAACTAAACTTCACCGAGGGAAGCGAAAAAAAACCATATTTTTGAATGTTCTCACCATATAAACAAAAACAGTAAAATCTTCAAAATCACTTGAACTCCCTGAACTAGCAGAAGGTTCGAATAAGGTAATGGAATGGGAAAACAGAGTAAATCTCTTTAAAAATACACCTGGGTGATGCTCTTCACTGCGTAAAACTTAGACGGCTAAATTTTAAAGCATGCCGCTATGCTTCCCGTTCTCCGAACTTCAGAGGCACTCTTGAATTTCCGAAAACACCAGCTGCCGGATGCTACCACGTAAGTTTTCTCCACCTCCCTGTTTTCTGCGACAGCGCAGGAGGATGTGGTAGGAATGATGGATATCGCTTCACTCAACCCTCTGCTTAAGGGGTCTGCAAAAAAAGATCAGGTGTACTGTTGGCCAAACGTTTCGCCTGATATCATCCAGGCGTGGCAATATAAAGCAAAATTCGCATTGTTTAGCGTAACGCTTTAGCGGTTTGACGCATGAAAAGCATTTTAAGGGGTTGGCTAAAATTTCCAAAGCTACCTGACTAGCGAGCACTCGCAAAAGAGCCAATCTACTTTTTGGAGTCCTAATATCAGTCGGCAGTAAAGCTTTTACTTAATTTGGAGCAGTTGTATTTGCTAGTTCAGAGGATGACACAATAAATAGGTTTTATGAATAAACTTAAAAACGCGCCCACTAACCACACAAAAGTAGTTCTTCTGCCTGGTTTAGCAGATGGTCACATGGTCCTTCTGAATGTTGCAATTAGCCAGCTACTGCCCAACTTGCAATAATTCCTATTTTACAGATATGGAAAGCGGCTGTCCCTGCGAGTCTTGGCGGAATCGCTCCTGTGAGGCAGGCCTCATATCAACCTTTCACACCCTGCCCGCCCACTGCACTTTTCTGGCCAGAAAACACTGCAAGGAGCCTCATTATCCAAGTATGTGTGTCCTGTAGGCGGTATGAAAACATATATACGCTTTCAGAGTCAAACCATTTTCTTTTTATTTATCACGGGCTGGGTAGGCATAAATTGTGATTGTCTTCCACACTGCTTTCAGTAAATTTCAGGCGCTTGTTTACAAAACAAAGCTGCAGCTTTTTATGACTAATTGCACCACCCAGCATTGATTTATTAGCTTCAGGCTGGTATAGCATCCTTCGTGTCAAAAATAAGGTTCCTTTTATCTCGTATAGCCAAAGCAATACGCGGTATTTCACAAAACAATGAGCGAGATAAGGCGTCATCTACCATATTTATGCAGAAATATTTTGCCACCGGTAATAGCACAAGCTTTTAGCACGATAGTATTAAAAGTCCTGTTCTCCATAAAGTAAGGTGTCAGCGTTGTCGACGTCGGCATTGTGAACGAGAGATCACGGGCATGGCTGTGCAGGTGGTCCCCTGAGAGCAAAAAAGAAGCGGGGCTACCTGGGTCACGTGACCCTGCGGGGTCATTGCAACCACTTACCGGATAGTCAGCAAACTGCCCACCGTGGCAGGTGGCCAATAATTTAATGATTGATCGCTCGGTAAGAGTGACCTCTGTCACAGAATGCCCACCACTGAGAAAACCTGCCATCGCTGGGCAGTGGCGCATCGCTTAACCGCTGCACCACTGCGCCAGGAGGGGTACAAGGACTCTCAGGGATCTGTCAACGTAGAACACAGAATGAGCTTCGCGTATATGAGGAATTAACCAACTACGCTGGCGCGTCATACCCTTAAAGGGGCTCTGAAACACCTTTTGAGGACAGCACATCAACTCGCTCAATCACTGCATTGCGTTGTCATCAAAACCTGAGCCAAATGGTACACTTCTACACGCAGCAGAGGACCCACAATCACACGCGAAAGTTTACGAGCCCTTCCCGGCGACTTTTTCATGCTCGCACTCTCCTCCGTCGCTCGCATCTACGTATACCTGTTGAGACGTGGCTACTGGTTAGATTCTTTCAGACGTCAGGCAGCTACCGTGGCCGCGGCCAATTAGCCGCGTAGCTCCGGCGGGCCAGGAAGCTCTTCCCCGGAGGTGGGGCCGGCGGAGGAGAGCCGACCTTCCAGCGTGCAAAAAGTGAAGAGAGGAGAGAGAAAGGCGCGAAGACGCGAATATTCAAATTTGTAATGCAGATAACTCAGCTTCTACAAAGCGCATTAGAAAATTTCTTGCTGGACAGTATTCGTGAAGAGGCGTGCTTTAATATCCCAGCCTACTGCAACTTTATTAGAGCCCCTCTCAGAGCCCCTTTAAGGCCGAGCTTAAATTCCTTCTACATTTTTTCCCCCATCATCAAGTGTGACGTCTACCTTCAAAAGCAAAATTGATTCTAAGACCTTTCATGTGCCATCTTGACAATTTCTCACATCTTGATGTTCATACTTTATTCATTTGACACACTTTGTGCGAAAGTTTTCCGCTCCGTGCAGAGATTGAACGTATTGTATACTTTTTTCCATTAGGAAACCAAATAGTTGTTTTTCTTGATGGATAATCACAGAACCCCAGACGGTCGGAATTTCCGGAGTTCTTCACTACGGCGTCCCTCGTAGCCTTAGTCGCTTCGGGACGTTGAGCCCCCATAAACCAAAGCACGTGTACTATATAGGCGGAAAAATTCTTTCCGCGGGGAGAAAACAGGTGCCTGAACAGGCAAGTAGAAAACCTTTCCGGCCCTATAGAGCAACATGCCGATTAAAAATGCATATGTGATCATTTGTTGAAATTATAACCTTCAAAAACATTCTGTACATGCGATGTAGAACAGCGTAAGCTATTTGATATTTATTTTTGAAATTATAGATAGCGTCTTTTGTGTGTTAAATAACGCACCCAGAAATAGTAGTGTCATTTCTAGTACCCTGCACGTCTTTATCCTTCTAAATGCCTTTTCGTTTTCATTTCATAGCCAAGGGCAGCAGAACAAAATTCCGCAAGCGCATGTATTTCAAGCTCTCTTACAGCTTTTGTGCGTGTAGAATAGATAAAAGCCGTCACGTGAGGTTGTGCCAATTGGTAGGCAATCACGAAGAAAATGATTTTCTGTCTGCATGAGCCGAGGTTATTGGATCACCTATTTGCAGTGCAGATTTGCAAACTTCCAAGAATTACGTGTCGCCACCATAGAGCTTTCAAGTCAACCAGTTTGTACAGCATTAATAGCTCTCTTTTACTGCCGATATTTCCTTGTGCTCATTGTTGATTTTTGCAGCAAAGTCAATTATGCCACTACGCGTCTATGTATAGAAGCTTGTTGATTTTTAGAGCCAAGACCAAGCTTTTCTTCCTGCCATGGAGAGTGGAGAGCTGCACACTAATCTCTGCTAGATATAAATTTGCAAAAGGTACTGAAATTGGAGTAATCGGTGATTTTTACACTTTGGCTACTGCCGGTTCCAGCCCGTGACCCTATGTGACGCCAATAACGTTGTTGTCAGTAAGCCTCCAGAGAGATTATAGAGGATGGCTTTAAAGATAGGCGGGCTCTTCTTATGGTTTGCCCATAACTCTTTTACCAAATATATATCAACCGCTGTCATCAGGCCTGCTTTATTACGGAAGCGTATTTGTCTGCAACTTCTCCACATTTTGACACGACGAGGAAACGAATATTCCCAGATTATGTGTGATCGCGAATGGCCAGCCTTGTCAGGCTGCGGCTGTACAGCATCGCTTGAATAACAAATCAATTTTTTTTCCATACAAGAAGCCCCAGACCACTTTCTTAAAAAGACCCTCTAAATATATTTCGCTGAAATCTCGACAAGAGAGGAGGTGAAGATCATAAAATGACGTCCAGAACCGAAAGCACGAAAGAGAGCGTAGATTCGTTGGGAATAATTTGAACCGTATCATGCGAGTAAAATAACTCTCGTTATAAACGCGACACATGTATGTTCCCTCTGAATTACACATGCATGGTTGATGTATTGTCATCAGCCTGACTGCCTGTTGTATGGAAGTTTACCGCCCAGAGAAACTAATCCAAAATTCACTGTTGGTGCGAGTATTTCGCTTAATTTCGAAATAAGCAGAATGTATAACTTCGTAATTGTCCTGTCGTTCTTCGCTTCTTCTTCGTGAAACTCTGACAACCAAAGTAGAATGCGGCGCCGCACAGTGAAAACTTTGCTCTTTTTGAGCGTGGAAATTGCTGCTGTTATCAACAAAGCACTTCGAATTTTGTTTTCTAAGGGTAGACAGCTGGGCTAGTTGGTTGTTTGCATTATTATGGAACATGGTACAAGCTCAAGAGACAAGGACGAAAGAAGAAGACAACACAAACGCCGGAGATTTTCGTGAGGTCAACAACAACAACAACCACAAATTTTCGTCATTCTTGTGGCGTGCCGCGCAGATGGGAAGCACCGTGAAAACAAGCCACAAACACCAGGTAGGACAATGCGATGATCGAATGTAAACGTGAGTTTCCGTGCCCGGCATGTGGTCACTGCTAAGAGGTTGACAAGGGTCGTGGAAATGTTCGCACACAAAAAAGAAGGTATAACCGGGCCCAATGCACTAGAAAGTAAGTCGCTAAGGCTAGACAGCTGGGCTAGTTGGTTGTTTGCCTTATGGAACATAGAACGGCGTTCGTGTTGTCTTCTCCCTTCATCCTTGTCTCTTGCCTTGGTACCATGTTTCATAATAATACTTAAGTTTTCATGCCCCTAGCCTTGTTGCATTAGCTTTTATAAACTACGTACTCATTTCCAAGCTGTCGTACGCAGCTGACAGATGCAATGCACTCCATGCTGACCTCCGCGCGTTTGTTTTCAATGCGTTCTGCCGCAGTCGCAGGTAGCACCAGGAATGCCTTACCTGTTGGTCGACCGGCAGGAAGACCCGCCATGGTGGCTCCGGGCCGTGTTGTTCACTATCCTCTGCGCTGTCCACGGGGCGAGTAACGCTCTGCACCTGTGCCAGCTGGCATTGGCCTTCTGCACGAAAGTGAAGAATACAGTCCGAAATTTCTTCAGCGCATTGCATGATCGCTTTCGGCAGAATTGGCGTGATGCAAGCAGGCGCGCCCGGCGCCCCCGACAGTGGCACTCTCCACCTTTGCGGGACTGATATTGCGCTTGCTTTCCTGCCAACTAGAAGCTGTTTTACAGATTGATTTATAGAGCTCGTACATCAAAAGATGTTTATCTGTTCACACGCTGTGAATAGACAGCGTGTCAGTGCGGACGAAATACAAGAAACATGAAGACAACACGAAATTTCCGTGAATTAAGATTTCTCTCTGATTGAATACCTGCATGGTGTTGTTCTGAAATAATCGAATTTTTTCTTTTGCTTGCTTCGTTAAAAAAGTTGATATATATTGGGGAGAGTTTGCATCTTTGCGCAACGCTCGTATTTTTTCTACGCATGCGTGGTGGAATACTTATCTGGGTTGTTC
The DNA here is from genome assembly GCA_030143305.2 of Amblyomma americanum. NCBI lineage: Eukaryota > Metazoa > Arthropoda > Arachnida > Ixodida > Ixodidae > Amblyomma > Amblyomma americanum. Next base: position 86,050 of record JARKHS020007359.1, on the reverse strand, counting down.
AGGCCCCTCGTGCACATGAAACAAATGTCTCATGGGGAACAACGACCTATTTCTTGTCACTAATTCAGGTCTGTTAGAGAATATCGAGTACGACTTTCAAGCGCTTTTTATGGTCTGTCCAGAAGCGACTTATGTCTTACTTCGGCGGACAAAAGAAGTGTCTTCATTGTCGCAAAGCCTTGCCAAACTTGTGCTACATAACGTATTTGTTAACTAATTTACTTTTTAAGTTTTCTAATGTGATTTACGCAATGTGTGTTATTTTTCTCATATAATAAGGTTTATTTCGCCACGTGCTAAATGAACACCTGTGATAAATTTTGCCCTCTTTCGCGACAGTTCACAATAAAAGCACAGTTTCTGGTGCGTTCATTTTTTTGTCTCTGTGGTGTCCTTTCCCTCTCACAGTCACTATACCATGAGAGTAACACGGCACAGCTAATGCACCACCATAACAAGGGGAATGCATCAGCCGTATCGGTCCTGTCTTCTCTCATTTAGCTCAAATAAAATTATGCACGCAGTTTATACGTGACCTAGCATATGCCACTGTTGCAGTTCTACAGAACTTTAAGAAATGTGCAAATTTCTTTTACTGAATATACGTGAGAAAAGGTGGTACAAATAAGTGTGCTCCGCATACTTCGGCAAAATCACGAGTGCTCACTAAGACTCACTCACAAAGCTTGGTCAACCTACGGGCTCACTCGAACTCACACTCAGAGACCTGTGCTCACTCGAACTCATGAACTGAAACTCATTTATGATCACAACTTACTTGGGCTCACTCATACTCACCACCCATCCCGGGTCAACCACTTATAACGACTCAAGTTTCAGACTCACGACTTATCTAGGCTCACTCACTCATTTGTACTTATGACTCATCTGGGCTCACTCATTTGGATTCACAACTCATGTGGACTCACTCATTTCAACTCACGGCTCATGTCGGCTCATTCAGTTTGTCTCACGACTCATCTGCGCTCACTGATCCGGGCTCACTCGCCCATTTAAACTCATGACTCGGCCAGTCTCTGCTTGACTCACGACTGCTATAAGCTATCGCAGCTGAATCTGGTTTACACCCAACGGCCATGTTACGCGCCTGAAAGAACCGTTACATGTGGCAACTATGGCAACTGTACTTGTACTTTTGTATGGTTTTGTGCTCTACAATTCGCTGATGATTTTAGGCAACCTTTTAGAATAAAGATGAACACTGCTTTTGGTGTTTCAACATTTCTGCCTTTATTGTATTTTTGTTTCTATGCTGTGCTACCCTTTCTCGTGAATTAATCCTATTATCAAGCCTTTAAATTGGACTGTTTCAGTGTTTAAACCATGTATTACGCCCCTATCAAGACCGGTGAGAGCCTTCCGTAAGAACTTTGTTTAGAACTGCTATGTTACGTTACTGGTATATACAATTGTAATAAACAAATTTTCTTATTATGCAGCTTTTCTTCTATGCGACCCTTCTCCCTTATTATCATAATAATAATAATAATAATTGGTTTTGGAGGGAGAGGAAATGGCGCAGTATCTGTCTCATATATCGTTGGACACCTGAACCGCGCCGTAAGGGAGGGTAAAGGAGGGAGTGAAAGAAGAAAGGAAGAGAGAGGTGCCGTAGTGGAGGGCTCCGGCAGAGGATGCAACCCTTACAATGTGGCTCAACAGTATACTTCAGATGGAATCCGTAAGGGATAATAAGGAGAGAGAGAGGTGCCGTAGTGGAGGGATCCGGAATAAGATCCCCAGGTGGTCGAAATTATTCCGGAGCCCTCCACTACGGCACCTCTCTCTCCCTTATTATCCCTTACGGATTCCATCTGAAGTATACTGTTTAGCCACATTGTAAGGGTTGCATCCTCTGCCGTTTTCTTTCTTATCCGCACTTCATAGAAGTGAGTAAAATTTGTGCCTTCTAGGATTTGATCAGCCCACAAAGGACCTTCAGTCCAAGCTGCACCGATTCACCACGGACACGCAAGCGCATGTGCAGCGGTGCGGCTTGCGCACAAAATCTGCAGGTAGGACAGAAGCGAGGCTCACCTCCGAAAACAGGCCTCCTAGTTCCCAAAAATTGCACGGGCCCCTAGGCAATTCTTACGATGCGTAAATGCCAGAGCAGTGCTTGTCGCTCAGTGGTTTTCAGGGGCTTGGGAGGTGAGCACTGTTTCGCTTCGGCAGCTCACTTCGCATGTTTTGCTGCGTTGGTCGCGTACTTAATCGCAAGGAACTGCTGCCTCCGGCCACTGTTTGCTGTCCCGCCTGTTGGTGCAGACGCGAGCAATTCCACTGAGGGCCAAATCACCGCTGCGGCGAGTACATTCCGTTTTGTGTAATGTCTAGCCGCGTTTACATGAATACGGCAATGGCGCATCGTATTTACTAGCGTATCTCGCGGAGGCCACGCGCCACTGTTTACATGTACTACTGGGTACAAAAGTTGCCGGGACGCAATTTCTAGGCAAAATGTTTATTGTAGCTCCACCTCGCTACCCAGTCGCTTGATATGTTTTGTTTTTTGAACAAGGCTTCCGTATGGAAGCCGAAACGTCTGTTTTGACAAAAACCTTTGGTCGGCGTCTGCCTTTTTTTCTGTTTAAATTAGTTACTTACTACCCGACCAGACGAGATTTCGTCAGACCTTAGATTTCATTGCTAGTTTATCACGTTCAAAATTTTCGATATGTCTCCAGTATATGCCCCAGCAATACGCGCCGCCCGTTTCTTTAAAGAAAATTCCATAGGGTGAGGTTCGCGCATTAGAGGGCGTTCTTTTTTTGGCCTAAAAAAATTTCATGGTAAAGGTCGCTCAACTTAGCAGATTTTTTTATTTGGCGTATAGCTTGAAGGACAAGACAGTTACTTAAAACGCAGGCGCTTGTACATTGGCGTGGTTAATCATAAATATAAGATTAACTTTTTTTTGTTGACAATGAAGCTTTGTTGCGATAGTAAAACTGAATGGCAGTTTGCATGTATACCTGCTGCTAGGTGAAACGTGAAGGACAAAATAGCTCCGCATTCTACAGGAGAAATTATTTATCCGCCACACCCCTCTTCGAACCGAAACTGGTCGCCAAAAGCGCGCCAAGGATTTCGATGCTTCCCGCCTTCACTTTAACGTAAAATGAAATCAAGATCGCTCCCAGCGACGTCGTTTTAGCGTGCTCCTTCCAGCGGGCGTACAGAGTACAACCGCACCTGCTTTGCGCACTTGGCAGCCTTATACCCCTCCGAATAAGTAGTACGAGCCCGCGCATTCCAATAAAGTCGCCGTGGACGGTGTCGGTTAATGTCAGTATCGCACGGCGCCCCGCCGCGTCAGCGAAAGGTAAGCAGTTCTGAGCACGGCTGGCGCCGACCGCAGAGTCCAAGATTAAAAGCTGCTCTGGCAAAACAAATTGAGGGGGAACACACGGTGATAGCATAGAGAAATACACAGTAAGCTGGTGATGATGATGAACTTTTATGCGCAAGGGCGTCTATGGCCAAAGAGCGCCATGGCACAAGGTATTTTCCATTTCTCAACGTGGGGTCAAAGACCCATTTCCCAAGCATTTCACCCTAAAGAGGCCGAGCACCAGACCAGGGGAAAGCTTGTACCCATTGTGTCACCGGTGGGTACCCGGCGGCACTGGGGATCGAACCCCGCACCTCCCGCATGCGAGGCGGATGCTCAACCATTGGACCACCGCTGCGGCCACAGTAAGCAGGATAAGAGAGGACACTCCCGTGAGGCTGCTGCGGTTGATTTTCGATCTCAGCGCCCCTAACGGAGGCGAGGAAGCGGACGAGCCTTTCAGACGGCCGCCGCGCAGAGCCAAATCTCGGAGGCCGGAATTTGAAGGGCCATGCGCGCAGCCGATTCATCACTTTTTGTGTATGTGCAACGCCATCTGGCGGAGGCGCGGAACGCCGAGCATGGTCGTGTGGCTCTATGGAGATAGTGCCAGCAGTAATCCCTGCACACAAATCACGGAGTACTTCATCACGAGTTAAAGCGGGGTGATCCACGTCACCACTGTTCGTTTAAAAGTCAATTTCTGTGTTGAGATGAGTGGACAAGAGGAGGAACTTCATTTAGACAATCAGGGAATATGGGTGAAAAGGTCAAATAGCTTAGGCTATAGAAACTGGAACCGTACTCTTTTATTTCACCTTGCCGCTGGTGGATACGCAGGCTGCCTTTCATTTAGGTATAGCAACATGCGCTGCAGTTCCACAATTGAAAACCTTTTTAAAATGTAATTGCTAATTTTCCACCTTAGTTTCGGAGAGACCACTGTATTCAGTGACTCCCGTGCTCTGCAGTGTCACTGCAAAATAAAAATGCTGCACGAAACACCAATTACGTAGATGGCGCTGTGGCACATCCCACTGTCCAGACCAAAATCCTTCCTTTCGAAGTGCAGTTTGCTAAAAAATGCTGACATGCAAAACGTACTCAAAACCCTGCAGAAAAATGCTGTGTACTTGTTTTGCAAAGTCGCGTAGTCGACACAGATGATTAATTTCTTCAAATGTAGACGACAAACATTTAGTGAAAAACTACCTATCCAAATGCTCTACCTAATATGCAAGGAAATTGTAAAATTTTCAATTGTTAACGACATGTCGCAATTATTTCTGTGCCAAAGACACCGGTTGAGCAAGCTGTACACTGACACGACCCTTTCGTCTTCATGGGAACGAGCGATAAAGGCTCGACGGATGTTTCCTATATCTTTTGTACACGACCAGCTTCGTAGGAAAACAAAAAAAAAATTCAGAGTTGAAAGGGTCCTTATCAGTTACTGTCTGGAAAGCACCTGACTAAGGCGGAAAACGCAGAGCCGTTGCACACGCACAGAGCCGTTGCACAGAGCCTTTGCAAACGCAGAGCGGTTGCACTTGCAGTGACATTATCGTGGTGACGCATTTAGGCATCGCCGATTCCGCTGTTAGGCCTTCTGCAGCACTTCGACACGTCGAAGAAAGGTGGGTTGTTTTCCCAGAATATTCGGAATGCAGTCTAGTAGCCTTCATTTACTTTGTAACGGCTTCCTGGGTGTAGGAACATTCTTTTAACCGATATAGCATGAACTTCTGGCCAGATTGACAGCACGGTGTCGGTCTGCACGCGTATAACTTAGTGCGCATAAGAGCTCTCTAATAAAGGAAGATTATCAAGAGGTTTCTTCGCATCGAGAGTTACAGCTGGTTCTCCTACTGTGGTTTATGTTTTCTTTTACTTGTTTTCTTAGCTCGCTCACTCAATTGCCTCAGGGGTGGTTAAGGCCCAGAAAGTCAGGCATGCTTTGAGCGAGGATTTTTCCTACGCAGAATATTTAGGCGGGCGCCATGATGACCGAATCATCTACCTTGAACGTCACCGCGCCCTCTTGAGAGAGCAAGCTGCCCTACATCGGCAGCAGCCACAGAGAGACATCTTTCGTTAGCATCAAAAGCGACACTCCTCCCAACCCGCCGACGCCCGTCTAGCATGCGACTTTTGCACACGATCCCCACGAGACTAGCAGTGACCTGTGAATGTGCTAGCATTCTCCAACCGTCCATGCGATACTCCCGAACAACCCCTTGCCCGCCTTCGCCTTGCCCGGCTGCCAGCAACTGCTGATGCGCCGTGCATTATAAGCTCCAGCCAGTACTAAGTTTTGTAAAAAAACGCCCACAGACGATGGAAAAGTGTAGTTTTGATTTTCGTTTCGTTTTATATAATTTCCTGCGCCTGTCTCAGGCTCTTACTTCAAGGTGTACTGGAATCGGTATGTAAAAACAGAATCCTTTTCAGTTGATGTCGGTGTATCTCAAAGAATTTACATAAGCACCACGAACTGCTCTGATTACAATGCAGTACTCCGATGAATATAAAGCAGCCGAGCCGCAGATAATACGGCACATCGCATAATTTCATCGTTATTTACGAGCAAATGTATGCACCAACACCGTGTTTAAGAGTAGAGATTCAGCAGAGTTTAATTCTAAGAGCTGGCCAATTTATTCATAATGCCTTTGCTTTTTTTCAGCTTTTTGCCCTGAAACACCACTTCGGAAACGGGAGATCAAAGCCACCTTTATTTATGCCAACACCATGGAAAAACAAAAGGGCATTGCGAAGAAAACAATATTGTACAGAGATCTTCCAGGTGGTCCGAAAAAGATAGAATTCGTGCAAGAAATAAGCCTTTGCTGGCTGTGCCCGGTGTGCCGCATGCTTTCTTTGTCCATGTACCAAGACCCTGGGGGCCACACGTTCTGCGGCACATGTCTGCACACCTTCAGCGACAAATTTGGCAAAGATTGCGTCTACTGTCGGCTCTGCTGCAAGCACGTCAATATAGATAAGGTGGACATAAATAAGATATCAATATCTCATAGCTGCCAATAGATTACTGACAATTATTGAGGCTTCAATTGAAATCCAGTTATTTCCACCCAAGTGACGATAAGTGCTTCATTATTTGAGGGCATGATTACATAGGCACTCAGGACACAAAAATTGGCCTGGGTGAATACAATACCTCCGCTTTTTAATGACAAACATGGCGCATTCACTGAACCCAATGCCTTTACGGGAGAAAACAAAAAAACTTCAATGCCGGTTTTGCAGTGACAAAATTTTTCACTAGCATATTGCGCGGATGTCAGAAATCTTCGTGCGCGGATCCCAATACTATACGCTTGGCTGTCATCTTTTCGCAAATGTTAACTTGGAGCCGTTACTTGTGAACTTCGCAGTTTTATTCGACTGGCAAGATAAAATTTTATGTTGAAACTCAAGTTTTTCTACGATAAATTAAACATTTCTAGCTGAAGAAACGTCAAAAAGACAGAAAGCCATTAAACTGATATCTAGCCGGAACAAACAAATATAGAGAAGGGTCTCATTGTCTTGTTAAAACATACGCCGTCATTTAGCGTTTGGTTATTGTGGTGTAAATTATGTGGGTTGAATGTAAAGTCTCTCTTCGTAGGGCTGCAGAGCTCCCTTCATGTGCAGGGCTTCCAATTCGAATCTAGAGACGAGACTTCTCCCAAATAGTTGAGAGAAAGTCTACACCGATAGCATTCAAAGGATACACATCATACCATTTTCGCATGTGAAGTACATAACTGGCACTCGGCGATTCATGTTCCGACGGAACAGTCAAATCATGAACTCCCCACAGGAGTATTTTGTTAAACTTTTTTATTACATATCTAATATTGTCGTCTCTTTTTGTTTTTTTATTTTTGACAGCCTATATTTGAATGACTGAACCAATTTCTTTAGGCTGGCAAGCTGGGGAGATCAGGGTACCATTATATTAAGATGCCTTACTTAAAACAGGTTATAGTTGCAGCGCATTGGAAGGTTATCATTAACATTTGAGCACTTCTGCTTTGGGATCAAGAAAGAGGCTTGAAAGGGCAGGCTAGTTATTTGTTGATTCAAAGACTGCGCCAAATCAACTAAGCGTTAGGAATAAAATTACACCGCTTGATTTTTTAAACCAGAATTGTGTTTGCGGTTCAAGACAAAAAATTCGATGAACGTTACACATTGACTGTTAAGCTGTCATTCTATACCACAAAACTGACATATATTGGCACGAAAAAAAAACAGCTTTCTCTCATGGAAGGACAGAACAGACAATTTTGTTCATGATAAAAAAAGCTAAAAAAGGTCAATTGTGGTTTCTTCGTGTTTCTTCTTTTCATACTTTGTCTTAAATGACATTCCTTTATTTACCGCGCCCCTTACCTTTGTCATCAGAAACCACTTTCTGGATGCTCGCGTTCCGGTAGGAAATCTTTACTCCGTGGCTATGATTACTTAAAATTATTGATGTGTGCTACGTTTATTATGAAAGGAACCGTATATCTGTTCTCATGCTGATGTCCATTCACTCTTTCACTCTCAATGAACCTGATGTTCAATATCTTAACAGGGTCTATAGGCTAAAGCACTTGCTTGCGAGTACTGAACTGGTATTACAAGAACAGTAGTCACAGTGTAACTGGTTCAGCTGTGAATGACTCGCTTATTTCATGAATCGCTTACCTTGTAAACTACAAAGCGCAGTCTTCACTTAAGAACACAGCATAATACTACCTAGGAACATATTGCGAGCTTGTTCCGAATATAAATTCAGAAATTCTAAACTTTACACAAAAGACAGGCCAACAAGCTTTAACAATGAAGACGTTATATTTAATCAAACATGGTGCAATTAAAAACATGTGAAAATGTTTAACAACCTTGCATTTCCTGACAGATGTATCAAGCACGCCATCCACTCACAGAGCTTCGTGAGCTTTACGTGGACTGCCCAAACAGACCCCAATGCAGAGTAAAAATTCCACTCGAGGATCTGAAGGTAATGAACCAACAGACAATCTTCGAAGTGGGTTGTTTCCAAGCTTTTGGGATGTTTATTTTTAGCGCCTCAGATCCTCCGCAATAATTAAGGAAATAAAATGTGTCGTGCCCTTTCTCTCTTCTATAACGAGAAAGAAGTGTGGATAAGGAGGATCATTCTTTTTAACAAAAAAAAAACAGCGAAAAGAACTATTAGAGCTGTTAATCAGAGCTATTATATTGCTAGATAAGAAATATATTAAGGTGAAAGTGTTAAATGCGCAGTTACTGAAAGAAAAAACGGCGTCAGTTTTGCGTTAGAAATGAGGTGGCGGGTGGCCCAGGCGGCCACCAGCCGAAGAAGCTACCTTGGTGGGCTGCCACGAACTACCATGGGCTTCCAGCGGTGATGGAGATTAGAATGTGACATTATTTTGTCAAAAACCGAGTGATGGACGTTCTTTTATTTGAGCAATGGGATATTTTGGTGTCTTTGTTTCTTGTCAATCTGAACAAAAATTCAGTTTTCAATAATAACTGATATTACTGCAGCGATTACTTTCGTGCTAACAAACCACTACCAATGAAAGCTGGTTGGAAAGACCAGAAAGCATCCTTTTTTGCGAACATTGTCAATGGTGAATATTAGTTAAGGCTTGGGCTTGTGGGTTTGAACTTGTAACATGAACTGTGAAATGTGACTTATTTTATGGTTCTGCTTCAGTAGCAGGAGAATGCATAGTCTACATGTAATGTGCCATTGCATCAATTCGTCAATACAACCATTTTTTGTGAAATGAATTTTTAGAATCCGAATGTCGTTAAATCAGTTATTGACAAACCTATGAACACTCATTGAATATTACTCTAAATGCCACGATGCTATTCTTTATTCAGGGTCCTCTTATTCAATTTCATCATGAGTATTATAATTTCTCCGTTTTCTTTTATGGGTGCTTATCAAGTGAATCATTCTAGGCTCACTATGTCGTTTGCAAGCCTGAAGTGAAGTGCTCCGTGTGTTGCCAAGGCGTACGATCCACTGACTGGGATGAGCACAAGTCTTGTTGTGAAAGAGGAAACGATCCCAGAGAGACAGAAAGGTGAATTCCTTTCGAATTGCTTTTACGGTATTGATGAGAACGCTGTTTCCAGAACGAAGTACACTCCAGTTTGCGGTAGGCTTTTGCAAAGAATGGTAAACCGCGTAAGGCTAAGTAAATCATAACTTTTCAGGAGGACACAGGGGCGCAACAAAAACACACGGACATAGAAGTAGACAGGGACAAGCGCCAAGAAGTACGGAATAGAAGTTGTTTTTTCTGCTCCGCGAAAGTTGTCCGGTCTGTGCGCACGCATAAGAAGAAAAGAAAAACGGCAAGAGTGTGGCGTAAAACACCGTAAGCCCCACGTAACCTGCAAAAAAGGAGTTGTGTATGAGTTCCCGCTCACTTGCGGGAAGTTTTACGTTGGGCAAACTGGACGCTGCCTCAACCAGCGCCTTCTGGAGCACAAAAATTCTTTAAAGAAGACAGGCTCCCATCTCCCGGACCATTGCCAAGAATGCACTAAGAAGACTAAGGTCGCCTGTTTTCCACGATTATCGGACTGTAGAGTATTGTTGAGAAGCCGCGATCAGATTGAACGGGAACTGGTGGAAGCCTATTACATCAGAAAAAAAGGAGATAACTGCATCAGTGATTCGTCTGTAATGCTTCGCCGATCTGAAACGGTTTTCTTAGATAGATTTCTGTAATCGCCTACTTTTCGATTTCTTTTGGTGTTTCTGTTACCCACGTGCTTGTGATTCGCACAGTGGCGCTTGGGTAGGCGAAAGTATATTAACGGTCTACGTCAAATAAAGCCTGTTGATAGAAGCGCTTGTCCCTGTCTACTTCTATGTCCGTGTGTTTTTGTTGCGCCCCTGTGTCCTCCTGAAAAGATATGAACCAACACGCCCAAATACAAGTACTTCTAAATCATAACCTTCTGGCTACATGGAGTCTTGCAACTGATATGTACAGTCACAACTAGCCATTCAAAATTGAAATGCTTGGCATAGATACCAAGAATTTCTTGCTTCTCAGTGCTGAATACGGATTATGCCACTGCATAACATATGACCTCGTTGGTTTAACTTTTGTGTTTGCTAAACTATTTGTGCTGCATGTATGAGTACGACCCGTGCCCTTGTGGTAGACGTAACTATATACTTGAAGCTTATCAACGTATAAGCTATCCACATGGGCGTACAGCTATACAGATGAGCGCATTCACAATGGACGCCGCTACCTTCATGGACGTAGCTATACTGAGATGACACTTCATACAAGGTAGCATGCAGCGGCCAGTAAAATGTGCTTTGCCGTCAGTTGCAATAATAAGTGCGTTGGAATGTTTCGATCATTGAACTGGCTGGAACGATCGCAGCATTGTCAGATGAAAACCACCCTCGATGGTGCTTGAGAGGTTGTTACGTTAAGAGCAGACAAACACCCCGAGATGACATCGAATTTTATCGGGACTTTGTCCAACCCAAAGCTACTTGCAGAGTTTTCGCGCCAGAACGCATTTTTTTCGTCTCGGTTTCATAACGACCACGTAGCTGAAATTTCTCTAGCTGTTTACAGAGCTAGCCCTTGTCTTGCGCCGCATCCTAACAGCACCTTGTAAGCCACGAATGGTACTCGTCCTGAAAACAAGCGATTTTTCAGTCGCTCTGGTCTCAGTATCTCAAGGAAAAGCCCTCTGTATCCTGTACCAGTTTGCAAACTACGCCACAATCCGTCACAATACCAGTTAGTCAAATTACTACTAACAGTGGCCACTATCCATGCCATTCATGAAATTATTCCCCTCGCTATTTACAACCCTCCGCTCTGCTAATACCTCATCGGGCGACCGCAAGTGCCCCGTAGTCTAAAGCTAAGATCTATGATTTTAGAGAAAAGTTATTCAGGGCCTCGGGCTCTGTTTGAGATCAAAGGTATTTGCGATAAGAGAGCCACAAATATTTATTTTAAATTAATAACCTTGATGTTATTTCCTAACTCCTTCTTCTAGCCTAATTCAGGACGATCACTGTATAAACGACGTATAGGTTCTAGTTTGAAATGTATTTAGCGGCTTCTACCAATTGCATTCATTTATAATTTTTTTTTAGTTTTATGCATTTGAAGTCAAAGCAACGCTTTTTTGTTTCCACTAAACCGAAACGTGTTCCAGAAAATAAATTGCTCGCAATGTTCTAGAGTGAAAACTGAGCAAGAAGAACTCTTCGAAAATGAATTATGGATAATTCGCCATAATGAATAGTGCTAGCAAGTAATTTGATAAGTATTTATTTGTAGCAATGAAAAATTAAACGTTCCCTTGCTGTCATGCTTCTCGATGGCCACTACGCATTAGCAATAACATAAGGGGAACGGCGGTTGAATACCCCAGCACTGTTCAAGCTGCAGCAGAAACTGGTCATTTCAGACACTGCTACAGAACGGGGGCTAATAGATTTTGTCCCGAGAATGGCAATTAAAACCGTCTGATCGCGACATTTTTTGTCTCTAGCTGCAATTTTGTGCCTCGGATACCTAAAATATATTCCTAATTGTGTTTTCAGGGCCCAGCATACAAACCAGAAAGCCAGACTACTGTACCCAGTAATTCACTCAAATTTTCTGGGTCAAACGATGAATACTCTGCGCAGTGTGGAATTCCACCTGTCTCTAGAAATGCTCCTCAGTCCAGTGGTACGCACTCTGAAGCCACGCAGAGTGATGTCTTTCCGCAGCCACAGCCATCTGCGAGTTCTAGTAGCCCCCCCTCGTTGAGCCCACAAGTAAGCTATTTCGCAATTTGATATCGAATTTTTTTCTGCCAGAACATAATGCTCTCTGCCGTTTTGTTTTGCGTAACTTTCTTTTAGAAACAAAAAGAACAACGCATGTTAGAATGTGCGTGGTAGTTTTTGCTACCTTTGTGCATATATTATTCGTTAAACAAACTAGTTTAATATATTGATATTTTTAATTATATGTGCTTTTTGAGCTGTCAGCCATCGTAGGAAGTGTGGAAATACGTGTTGGCTGCAGTACCTTCTCGTATCCCGTTTTTCCTCTCCATTCGCCTGTAGACCATCGTAAGTGAGAATGAATGGCATTAGTTATGTATCTAGCAAATCAATAAATGCAGCTTTGTAACGAAAGTTTAGACGTGAGCTTATCAACGATAACTACAAACGCCACCTGGAAGAGTTCAGGTGGATTGTGAGTATATTATTGTGACGAATAGTGTTCTGGCTTCCAAGGAGAGCCATTGTTTTTTGTTGGAAGCAACACTATAAATAGTGATTGCAGCCGGCTGGACTACAATCGCCAAACAAAACTTGTTTATGATCGCTTAAATGACTTTGTGATTAAGGATGTGTCTACTAGCTGAACCGAGGAGACCTGTTTATCGACCAGGCAGGATATTGATTGTGGAAGGCGATATGTTTTGGTTACTAAACTAAATGCAACCTCCCGCCTCAGGTCCAGCGACTGCATGCCAAACTGCAGCCTGTACTCTTAATTTTAATCGGATAAATCTTCCACAAGACTAATAACAAATTTTTAAGTTATGTTCTTACTCCTTTCTGCTCATTGGACCAAGGAGTTTGACAGCCTTTTATATTTGTTTGTTTGGAATAAGTGGTTTCCTTTCGTATAATAGAGTGCTATCAGAGCGCCTATATTGAAGCAGTTATCTTTATAGTGTTTTTGTTTAAGAACATAACTTTTCTACCTAGTCTTCAACCGGTGTGGCCAAGCAGAGTATTCGAAGAACTTTACCACCATGCAAGCTTGTTAAGGGAAATTTTGGGAGGCTGCAAACACCTTATTGCTTGTTTAACAGTTTTCAGGATAGCGGGACGTGTGTTGTTCTACTCCCTTGAAATGCCAGGAAGCGGACAAAGGCGCACTTATGCACCACATTTTTTCGCACTGAATACTGCCCACCTATAGAGCCATCCGGCGTGTTTCTATCTTCCGCTATCAGCCTTTTTGGTGTTGTGCATATTTTTGCAAGAACGGGAGTAGAGATCGACGCAGCTTATTTTGTTGAGAAAAAAACGTGTGACGTCACCTCCCACTGCTCCAGCACCGCGTTGTGCGGCTTTAAGTGGTTCGGTTTATCTGAGCATGTTCATGTAATGTCCGTGAATGTGAAAATTTCACCGCGCCCAGGACATGCATCTGCATATAATGTTATGTGAGTGTGGTGCAGATGGTGGAGATTGGGAAAATAAATGTTTCCATGCGTGTTAAGTGGTATTACTCCTTCGGAGAAAGTTTCTTACGTGGCGGGGGGTAGAGACGCCTATTTATGCGGAAGGTCTCTAGGCGGGTTGATAAATGGGTTGAGCGGGGGTAGAGTGTAGAGTCAGTGTGCACCGCTAGTATGTATAGCCTGAGCTAGGGGGTCAGAAGAAGGTGCTCTCCGCCAGGAGGTATCCCCGTGAGGACTTCGAGTTTGAGAAGAAAGGTGTGTTGTGTAGAAAGACCTGGTCGAGAGCCGAGCAGAAAAGAGGGAAGAGATTATGATCTTCAATATAGTTTGGCAGGCATCTTGAACTGTCACATAAAATATGATACGCGACGAATATATGGTCTGAATTCTAGCCGAATATAAGGAGCACAGTTTTCAGCATTGCTTTTATTTCACGTCAACCCTTACAGAATCACAGTGCCGCAGGGGAAAGCACGAAGAAATCATTGCCTTGCGAACACTGCCGGAGGCTTGTGAGAGAAGTCAACATGCCGCGTCACTTAGAAAAGTGTTCCGAAGCTCCGCAGACGTGCGCTTACTGTGACAGAAGACTACCGAAACAGGATATGGCGGTAAGTGGTAAAATTTATTCACAGTGATTTTCTCCACTTTAGAGCCCTTCAACTTCAGATATTTCCTTTCCTTTAGGCAAGTTTACTGACATCTAATTTTTGCACAAATTTCTTAACTGTATATGGGCTATTTAAGCGGAGGGGAACCGGAATTTTTGAAAAATCATTGTTTGAGATCTCCAGATGTCTTTAAAATTGTTGTTGCACGATTATTGGCAGGTACAAAAAAAAGGTTAGCCATGTTAACTAGAAATATGGCTGGATAGTTTCAAATAGGTATCTTTAGAGCTGTTATAGTTAGGTTCTTCAGTGCAGTCGTGGGCTGGATGGCTAGTGGTAATAATACCTATACCACTTTCTTGAATATCACAAGCGCAACTTCCCTCACGCTGTGGCTAAAGCATTTCCGGCCACCAATTAAACGTTGCGCTAAGCTACGTCTGCCGGCATCTATTGCCTCGCGTCACTTCATGGCATCCATGGCGCACATTTCAAGTACACACCTCTTTAAAGCTCAGGAGCCAATCAAGTGAATTACTCGCCCGTGTTTGCTTCGCTGCTGGGCTTGCCGCTGCTCGTTACTCCCTCCCGCACATGACAATGTTGCGTGACAAGTTTGGCACGTTGTATTGTGTAGTGATAAACATCGCTTCGTGCGGGGCGAAGGCACTGGATTTTTCAAACGGGCACGTGAATGAGAAAATTTCTTACGCTAAGGTACCCTGGGTAACCGCGCTTTTGGAATTCCAGAAACTGATGTGGTTGTTAGTAACGGTCATTTATAATTTCTGCCGGCCACATTGCGCCCAACTTAAATAAGAAATTGTAATGTTTGGAATTTAATAGCTATCTTACTAATTAACTTGATTTAGCTTGTTTTCTGATGTCCGCCAACACAGGAATTATAACGCTGCAAAAACAATCCTAATATCTCCAAATCCTAACTGTAAAAGCTTTGCTTTGTCTTCGCATAAACAACCGCTATAATGGCAACGTTTAATTTATTTTTTTTACTGCTGACATGATTGAGGCAATACATGATGTGTTCGAGTGCCGATAATTTTCTGAATAAATTGAAAGCATGCTACGCTAAGAATCAGTGCAACACGAATATTTACATGAACCATGGCAGAGGAAACTATTTCTAACATTAGCTGGATGCTTATACTTAACGTGCAGTATACCATCTGGTGTTGCTATTACACACTGTAGGAGAGCTCATCGCACTGTCCCGCTTGCTTGAACGGCCAGAAAACGGGTGTCGGTGAACATAGTACCAAATTTGGGCGTGAACTGGGCGATCCCCCTTTGTATATTTATTGCCTCAAATGACAGTCGAAATTTCCGCGTTATACGGGTATTATATACCCGAAAATGGTCAGTCACCTAATTGCATTTGTCATTACCACGGCAAGGGGATGAATTTTTACTGCGGGGTCCCAGCGAACCCGTTTGTTTCTTCACTTTTAAATAGCGTTGCTTCTGCTTACCTGATTTTGAAATTGGCAGAAGTGCAAATTATCTTGCGCGCTGGCAGCAACTGCGCAAATCTCTGAGCGCTTTCGAGGGCATTTGTGTTAGAAATAGGCTGGACAATTTATAGTTTTCTTGCCCACATGAAAATATGCTTTAATCTGCTTATGTGCAATTGTCTTCTATTTAAATCCTCTAATTCAAGGCTCTGCAAAGAGTTCGACTGACTGCCTGCGTAAACAAAGTGAGCGCTGTATCGCGATGGTGACCGAAAGGCGCAGCGTCCGCTTCATATGAGGGACATTCTCAGTGGAAATCCGCTTATCCGCGAAACCCACCAGTTTCTCTGATCGGGTACAACAGCTCATCTTGAGCGCAACTTTAACTCAAGGGGAATATGGTGGTAACGGTAATATCCTCTGCTTGTTGTAGAGCCACTAATTTTCGAAAGTATTTTCTTTGAGTGGCCCCTTTACGCTTAGTTATACTGTGCATGAGAATGCGCTCAGTGGAGTGTGTTTGCAAATGTTTTCTCCATCTCGTTCAAAAAGCAAGGAGCTTTCTATGAAACGAGACTACTGGCAGTATGCGTATTATGTTAGCGCATTTTTTTATCTTAGGTTATGGAATATATTTTGGTGCTGATAACATCTAGGCGTTCGTTGCTCTCGTTCTTCTTTTTGCAGGCACATTTGAGAGAGTGCGATCATATGCCTGATAACGATATCACGGTAAGAACTGTTTTTTGTCATTGTTATTCATTTTACTTACAAAACTCAGTGACAATAACTGAGACAAAACTGACGTCAACCAATATATTATTTTTGCCCAACGTTCCGGGACCAACTCGGTCTGTTATTCAGCGGTGACTAGAAAATTTTTGGTTGGCGTCAGTTTTCTCTCACCCATTGTTTCAAGACCCCAACAAAGCGGACTTCCGTCGAATGTGTTTTAGTTCTAACATCCAGTGAGAATAAACCATTAAAGTTGAAACTACTCACAACAACGAAATAAAGTACACGATAAAAGGAATATGATGCAAGGTCGTCTACGACCTATAATGTTTTTCGTAACCTCTACAATTGTAACGCCAGACGCAACAGCAGAGCAAAGAAGTTCTTGTGACATTACAAGCGACTCTAAAAGGGGAATAAAAAAAATAGTCCTCATTTTGGTCAAATGGGTCGGGTGGTCCCTAAGGTGGAGTAGCTTTGTAACAAGGGAGTAATTACTTATTAGCATCCTCCGAAGCGCAGCCATATGGCTACAAATGAAAGCTATAGTGCTTCCTCAGAAATCTTGCAGTTTAATAAAAACAATTACATTGCTACGCCCCCTTCAGAGACTCCCCTAAATCTTTGCTTCCCACTTCAAATTCCTTACGATAGGCTAGCCGTCCCGGTTAGCTTGGTTGATAGAGAGACCGCTCCAGTGAAGCGGTGGTCCCGAGTTCGAGCCCCGGACCAGGACAAATTTTTCTTACCCACGAAGTTTCCGACAAAGCTGTACGGCTTACCTTTGTTTCCGTATACATAGCTGTGCTTGGGTGGACGATATTCAGTAAATATTTCTTTATTACAATGCTGTTGGATCCCGCCTTTCGTTCTTTTCTTTCAATTTCGTTCAATGTGAAGCAAAGCGCTAACTTGGCTCTGTGGTTAGTTGATAACCTCTTAAAATGCTCCTTCAGATTAGCATTGACACACTGGCCTGTTTCTTCAGCATAAATTCTCCCGCATAACAAGCGCAGCTTGTACAAAACCAATAGATAAACTAACATGCAATTAGCGTTGGTGATATAATTAGTGCGACAGCTCCACTGTAAATTATTTCTAATATGAACACTAATTTTTTGTAGGCAATAACAAATTATAAGCCAATGTTATTTAGGAGTAAGTTGAAGGTCCGGAATCTGTACGGTACACATGCATGACTTTGCCTTTGGCGTTCTTCAGATCCATTAGTAATCTATTAGAACAGTTTTTATAACACTAAGGTCAATTCGAGTAATAGTAGCATCATTGTTTATAAGTATTTTAGGAAAAATAGCCCACCCATCAGCAAAAAAGATAATGTCTGGAAAAATAGGTGGAAGGTTATTTATGTAAGTAAGGATTAAAGTGGAACAAAAAGAGAACCTTACGGCACACCAGAGTGTACCTTCTTAAGTGGGGAGCTATAGCTGCCAGCTGTAACAAAGTGTGAGTGATTAGAAAGAGAACATTCAGTCCTTTAAAGAAAACCGCGGCCAAATAACTGCTTTAGATTGTGAAGAAGCTTTCGGAAACCATCTCGGCTCATTTACAAAAAAAAAAAAAGAAGCCGGTGCGTGAAGAACGGTTTAAAATATGTTATTTAGTGGAAGAAGGATATAGGCTGTGTTTCACATTACTCTAACAATTTTCGAAAACCACAATAAAATCAGGTGAAAACTTTATTAGATTCCGTGAAGTTAAATCCCTGCGGAAAATGACATATTCAGTGGCTTGAAGCAAGTGCTGATGAGAGACGGAGGTCTGAAGTTCGGAGAATTAGTCTTATCGGCTGTTGTGTGTAGCAGAACCACTTCCCTATTTTACAAATAGTAGGAAGTGATGATTCGTCAAGAGACTCAAAAATTGTTTATATTACGGATAAAATAGAAGTATACGCATTTCTTAAAACTTGCCTTTATGGCATCCTAACCAGCGGAGGTGGAGGGTCGTAGTTGGGTGTGTTATCAATTGCTTTAAAAATGCCTGGTATGGTAACACTTTTTCTGAAAATTTTGATTTGGTAATGGCTTCATATGGAGGTAGAAATTTTCTTGAAGGAATTGTGGAGGCAAGTACAGACTACAGACGTTGTGTCATGAAGCTTCTAGCGGTTCTTTGTCAATAGTCGAAGACATAACGCTAACCCACATAATCCAATACACCCAATAAAGGTGTTTCTTTTTGTTAGATAGGCATTTGATGTGCGTGTTTATCAAGGCGCGTTGGTGCTAGAATTGATGATGATGCAAGAAACGTGCTTCCCGCTGAGTTCGCGAACTATGTATGCAAACATTTCCCAGTTATCTTCAACAGCGGGTCATCCAAGGCGCCCCATCAAAAGGTAATGTGGGCCAAACTAGAGAAGGTGCAACGCCGGGCGGCGCGCTTTATTTGTTCGAAATATAGAAGGACAGACTCATGAAGCTTCTAGAGGTTCTTTGTCAATAGTCGAAGACATAACGCTAACCCACATAATCCAATACACCCAATAAAGGTGTTTCTTTTTGTTAGATAGGCATTTGATGTGCGTGTTTATTAAGGCGCGTTGGTGCTAGAATTGATGATGATGCAAGAAACGTGCTTCCCGCTGAGTTCGCGAACTATGTATGCAAACATTTCCCAGTTATCTTCAACAGCGGGTCATCCAAACCTGAAAGGAAAACGTCAATAAATGCAGAAGGCTCATTCCTTGCGGTATCGAAGTTAGCTTTCTGATAATCCCACACATTCTTAACTTATTTAGTCACCTTTAACACTTGTGCACCCACGAAAAATAAGAGCTTGTATTTATCGTTTGTAACTGGTAGATATGAGTGAGGAGATGCACAGGAACAGGGACTGGTCAGGAATGTGAAAAGTGTTCGAACTTTGAAATGCTATTCTTGTGAGCGGCAATACTACTTGAGAGCGGGAATGCAGAGAGTAAGCCAAACCAATCATTAGCGTCGGCAGTAAATGTCAAATGAGATGGCTCGGAGGTACATTATGTATGAAAGAGAGAGAGAGCTAAAGAGATATACTCTTTGAAATCAGGCAAGAAGTTATGCTCGGTGGGAGGCCTCGTCAGTACAGGAATTCGTGCACCCAAGCACTCTCCCGTGTCCCGTACACGAGGCGACGCTGTTCCTCCAGGCTGGGCTTCAAAAGCACAGCCTCCCCCACCTCTTCAGTTAGGTCATTGGGATGATGATTCCAAGCGGTCGTTACAGTCCCTATGCCATATGTGTTAGGCTGTTTTGACGCAGGTGGTCGGCGAGAGCTTCTTCAGTGAGCTGACGTGAACACGTTTCTTATGCGTTTTCCCTGTGTACCTGTATTTCCTCTTGGCGAATTTATTTTTGTCATACCACTTGGAAAATCCAAAGTAGCAGTAATGTCGATGTAGCTTAAGAAAAATTGAAATCGTCAATGAGTAATAAAGCCTAAGAGAGAACTCTTGTCGAAACATGTTGATTTGTTTTGAAAGTCTCAAAAACAAGCAGCTGGGGAAGGAGGTGTAAGTCAATAGGCGCCCTAGATCATGTTTCTGCACCCATAAATTATCTAAGCTCATACCATGTCCAAGTCAGCTTGAATCTGGACACGCGCGGATGGCATGTCTATACATATAGTTGCCGGTAGTTCTCTCCTCTACGAATGTTTTTTTTTCTGAACTGTCAATTGTAAAACATTATGCATTATTAAAAAATTGACAGTGACTATTCCAGAACGCCATTACAAAGTCATGTTTCAGTTAAAGAGTGTTGCATGTGGAATTCAGGTTGTGTCTGTAGAGGGGCTCTCAAATTCAGCACTGCCGAATATCGAATCGTCTGTCATTTTTCTCCAGGAACGCACTTAAAATGGTGCATGTTTATGCGCGAACAAAAAAATATCTAGCAACTGGGGCTTTTTCTTACCATAATGCCATTATATTTCCTAAATATTTTGAGTTTTAAAGTAAGCAGTACTTTTGTGGCTTCTTCGTCGACAGCAGGATTTGTGCGGAAATGAACGTCAAATTATCTGATATAGTTTTTCAGGAATCTGCTGTAATCTGTAGAGGAATTTATATGGGAAGCATGGTGTGGGGATTTTAAAATTTTTGTGCAGAAAAAGCGTAGAGCAAAATTTCTTGCGTTTCATTGTACTCCCTTAACAGTTTTTTATATTCATTAGGCATGGTTTCTAGAGTCTGAGATCGCTCCGAAGTGTTTAAGATTAGCAGATACCTTTGGCTACAAAAGTCGCTGGCTTAAAAATTTCAGGCATTTTCTCATATTGGACGAGGTAGATGGAAATGTATTATGCTTGTGATTGTGCTATTATTACTGGCTACAGAGCTACTGTGTTCGAGTAGTTATTATGTCATGGAGGAACTAACAGTCTGTACAAATGTTAGACTTATAAAATTACGGTATTTAATATGTTTGTTAAACTTGAAGCGGAACTCATGCAAAGTTGCTTTTTGATAAGCAGTTCTCATTCACGGGATATTTTATTTCAGTTGGGAACGGGCGTTTCTTGTCCAGGCTTTCTTATGGTGTAAGCATTAAGCACATGTATACGTAAATGTTTTCCTAAATTTGTGATGATGGCAGCCAACCGTCTAAATTTGATGTTTAATGCGAAACTCCAATCATCCTTTAGGACTATGCGGCCCAATTCATACTCATTGGAGCCTCCTTGAAGTGTTAATATTACAGGCATGAAGTTGTACTTCTATAAAAATTGAGATATTCAAAAATTGGCATAATCTGCTGCATATAATCTCCAAGTTTGATAATAATGATTGTTCTACGCCGTAGTCTTCGATTAGCTGCATGAGCAGCGATAACTCTAGAACTTCGCTCAAGTAGTTACCACCTTGAGGCATTTCGGCAGCGAACAATAATTTTGGGGTACGACTTATAGGCTTATAGGCTCTCATTATCGTGAAGTGTCTAATTTAAAGTCTGAAAATGCCATCTAACGTGCAGTGATATTGACCGGCTGCGTGGAGTGTACATAATTCATAGCAACAAAGCTAGCTCACAGTTAAATAGGCCCACTATCAAGACCAGTTCACTGAGACGGCGGGGCGGCTGCTAGAAAAAAAAGGTCTCATTTAACTTCCTGAGAGGTAGTAATCAGGATTGAACTGAGCTGTACGACATAAAGTTTAAAGAAGGAAGCATGCGCGCGAGGAAAACGCTAGCTTCAATTTTCCAGACAGCCAGCATTCTTCAGCAAGCATACCCTTTGAAAAAGCACGAAATCAAGAATTTTAAACGCTTCAGGTGGTAATATCGACCACCGAGGAGATATTTCTAATAGGCAAAAAATGCGCTTCGTGGGTTTCCACGTCGGTCTACTGGTAGATGTTACTCAGCAGCTCCAAAAAAGGAAAAACAAGCAGCGTGTACATAGTTCCTCAGAATGCCGTTTTATAATGAATTTTATAATGAAATGAATACGAAGAGGGCTGAATGAACATCTCGCTAAGCCAAGAACAAAATTTCTCTACGCAGACCACCTGTGCCGCGCTGCGAACATCGGAACCCGAAACAAAGGATGGGAACACCAAGGCCCATGGAGGCTGTACCCTGGAAAAAATCCCAGAGTTGCCTACCCTCGCCCTGTCAGACGAAGACATGAAAACCTGGCACGATGCTTTTGAAGAATACTTATCCCTGCTCGGAATCACCGATAACCACCGAAAATACCAACTTTTGTTGTCAGCCCTCGCTCCAGATATCATTCAAGAAGTGGGAAAAAGTGAAACGTACCCTCCGCCAGGCCGGGAATATAAGTGGCTTGTCGAACTTCTTTTCCAGCTGAGTTCATCTGCGAGGAGAAATAAAAAATTTCAAGATAGAATTAAAAAAAAAGCTCAACAAGGAAAGGAAGCTCTGCTGAACATATTCGCTCCTGGAAAGGAGAGCTTACTTGAACATACAAAAAATATACCTGTGTTCTACTCTCTAGACACCGAATATGAAGTTTAAACTAGCGCTCTTCTGCGTTAGCAGACGCCTGCCACACTTATTAAATATGCGTAATCTCTACTGTGTGATATTGTATGGCTGTGCTTTTTGTAAGATAATGTAGGCACTACGTGCTACGAATACAAGGTGGTGTCAAAATTAGTCGTAATTTGTTTTCAATACAGCGTAGGGCACCTTCCCATGTGTAGGCTATCAAGACAGTGTTTCCTTCCTTCCTGCAGTATAACCGTACTAATGCGCCACTTTACTGGAGGCATGAAGACCTTGCCCAAAACTAATGCTGTAGTGTAAGCTTCCCTGAAACATCCCACTCGATGTTGCAATGAATTGTTTATCTTTCTTTCTTTCACGACATTGAACCGCCAAAGGCTGCCAAGTTTGCTCTGGGTCAGTGAAAACTTGTGGGGTTTACATACAACACAGATAACCAAAAATTAGTCCTACTGGAATATTATTGTAACTAGCAGAAAATGAATTACGAATAACGAATTATATTTCAATAAAATGCGAACTATATCAAAAAATAGCACACCTTAAACACTAGAATCATTTTGTCGACTCCCCTACTTCATTTATTGTTGTATATCGCGAACTCAATTTCGAATAAACGCACCTCAAGACTAGAGTTCTCTTGTCCATTCGTCAGAAAATAATACTTTAGTTTTTTGCTAAGCTAGTCTGTATTACAAAACTTTTTTGAGGAAATTAAAACCAATTAGATAGACCGAACTGCGAACAGAAGAGACTACACGAACGACTGCCTACAAAGGAATGCCTAAAATTGATTAATTTATGACAGAAGTCTGCCTTGATGCTATTTTTTTGCACACGCTCTTTTGCACTGTTGATGGCACAAAAGCATTCCATCTTTCGTTCTCTGCTAGAAATTTCGGTGAGGAGACCGCTGTTCGGTCGAGTCGGTCGCAATGTGCTCTGATAAACTAAATTCTGTCAGGTTTCAGTGACCTCTCATGTACGTGTGTGTAAGTTATTTGTTTTTTGTGTAAAGAGAATACATATTTACAACAACTTGTTGTCTTTTAGCCAAACCTGAGGGCAACACTGGAGGGCTCCGCTGGATTTTAAATCACCATCAGGAGAGTTTCGTGGAGCTGCCTAAAACGGAAGAACGACTTCTTTAAAGATGACATGTGCAGGAATGACGAGGTTTGTTTAGAGCGGTCTAGGGAGTGTTCTTAACAGCAAGCTAAGAAAATTTTTAAGCGGGAATTCACTCTGAAGTTCACATTTCAAGTTCAGGCTCTGACCAACACGTATACAAATTGCACTCTGGTGAGAGAGTTTCTGGCACTGGTGAGAGAGTTTCAGAGCCAAAACTTCGCTTTCTTCAACTGCAGATTGCTGCAGCACTCTAGCAAAGCGTACTTATGGTTGCCATATATAAGCAAAAAACGTAACAGTCACGAGTGCTGATCATAACAATGTCATTAAGTTGAAAACGATTATGCAGAGCGTACTTTTTCATTTCATTTCATTTATTTGTCCCTTAAAGGCCCGAAGGCATTACATAAGGGGGGGGCGTACATACAGGTTGGAGGGTAGTAGCAGAGAACACAAAAGAAAGAAAGGGGGAAAAATACACGGGGTACCAAAAAAGTGTGCAATAATATACAAACTAAAAGCAAGAAATAAACATACAAAAAGAAAACAAGGAACAATTGGCACTTCTGTGTCGCAGTATGAATATGCTTATGAGAAGTGATTAGCCAGTTTCTCGCGGAAAAGGCGGCGATCGGAGCATGTTATTACGTTGTCGGGAAGGCCATTC
This sequence comes from Amblyomma americanum, assembly GCA_030143305.2. Taxonomy (NCBI): domain Eukaryota; kingdom Metazoa; phylum Arthropoda; class Arachnida; order Ixodida; family Ixodidae; genus Amblyomma; species Amblyomma americanum. The sequence continues at coordinate 61,835 of JARKHS020007359.1, read as the reverse complement.
CAGAGCACTATGGCGTCGAGAAAAAATTAACTGTTCATTGCGGAGGTGCGGGTTTTAATGCGTGCGATTGGGTTACTGTGGTTTAGGCGGGATGACGTACGTGGGGGTGGCTGCAGCAACAAATGTCTTGGTGAGCGATAAAAGAAAGAGTGAAAGAGGCATAGACGGGAAATAACACGGCGAGTTGCTAGTGTTTGAAGGCCGAGGGATCGTTTTAGTAATGTTACGCTGGTATTTCTTGAGTACTGCGAAGTAATAAAACGGGCGGCGCGATTTTGAATGGCTTCAAGGTCTGAGATGAGATACGATTGTGATGGATGCCAGACAGATGACGCGTACTCCAATTTAGGACGTACGAATGTTATGTATGCCAACTTTTTTACTTCAGGTGATGCAGATTTTAGATTGCGCCGGAGAAAACCAAGTGTGCGTGATGCTTTGGAACAGATGGTCTGAATGTGTGTTGTCCATGACAGCGATGATGTGATGTGTACTCCTAGGTATTTATAAGATGATGTTCTCGTGACGGCGATCGATTTTATGTTGTAAGTGCTATCAATAACTGTGTTTTTGCGAGAGAATGATATGGAGTGGCATTTATTTAGATTAAGAGGCATGTGCCATTTGTCACACCACGCTGAGATAGTGGTTAGATCCTGTTGAAGAGCGGCAATGGCGCTAGCGCCGTGGATGGGGCTGTAAATTACGCAGTCATCTGCGAATAAACGTAGCGTTGATTTTGTGTTGATCGGTAGGTCATTGATGTAGATGAGGAATAAAAGAGGTGATAAGCCTGCACCTTGAGGTACGCCGGATGTTACGTCGGAAAAAGCTGAGCGGCAGTTATTAACACAGGTGAACTGCTTACGTCCTTTAAGGAACTGCTCTAGCCAGGAGAGCAAAGTTTGTGAAATGCTGAGCGATGACAACTTAAAAAGAAGAAGATTATGGGAAACACGATCAAATGCTTTTGAAAAGTCGAGAAAGATAGCGTCGATCTGGACAAGGTTATCTAAGTATTGTAGAATGTCGTGGGTGAATTCGGCGCGCTGGGTCTCACATGACAGCTGCTTCCGGAAGCCGTGTTGATTCGGATAGAAAAAGTTCATTGATTCTAGGTGGGTCATAAGATTGGAAAAAATAATGTGCTCAGGTAGTTTAGACGGTATACTAGTGAGGAAAATGGGACGATAGTTGTTAGGGCACGTGCGGTCATCCGCTTTAAATATGGGTGTAATTTGAGCTTTTTTCCAATCGTCAGGGACAACCCCGGTATCTAAGGATTGCGTAAAAATTAGATGCAGTACCTGGCTAGACAATGAAATGGTATTTTTTAGTAGCTTACTGTTAATTTGATCGCAGCCGGCAGATGTAGATATTGTAACGGGGGGTTTGTTACGAGGTACTGGGGCGACGGGAACGGCAACGGCAGCAGTCTGGGATCAGATCGGCAAAAGACACACAAGCGTAGCGCTGGCAAAAACTCTCGAGAACACTGTCACCTCGTCTTCGTCTTTTCAAATCATCCGACGCATCTTCTTCTTTAGCCTTACAATCACCCCGGGGACAAGAGGAGCCATCCTGGCGACTTAGGATGATGGCAAGACGGCGGGGTCGTAGTAGGGCTTGAGGCGCTGGACATGAACGGTCTCCCGTCCTCGGCGGCGGAGATCAGGAGACGGCGTGAGGGGTTCCACGATATAATTAACCGGAGAGGTGCGCTCCAGCACACGGTAGGGACCATGGTACTTCGCAAGAAATTTTGAGGAGAGACCGGGATTTCCTGAAGGGATCCAGAGCCACACAAGTGCACCAGAAGTGTAGTTCGGTGGGGTTTGGTCTTGGTCGAGGCGGGAGCGCTGGCGATGCTGGGTGTCAGTGGTGAGTGACCGGGAAATTTGGCGGCAGGCTTCGGCGTGTTGCGCGGCGTCGGAAACAGGCCGATATTCGGATTCATCAGGGCGGTAAGGGAGGATAGTGTCGATAGTAGCAGAGGGTTGGCGGCCGTAAAGTAGGAAGAAAGGAGAGAATCCGGTGGTAGACTGCGTAGCGGTATTGTACGCATAAGTAACGTACGGAAGGACGAGATCCCAATTCGTGTGGTCAGAAGCGACGTACTTGGAGAGCATGTCTCCGAGTGTGCGGTTAAATCGCTCAGTGAGGCCATTGGTCTGCGGATGATAGGCGGTGGTAGTTCGGTGAATCGTGTTGCACTCTTTGAGAAGCGCCTTCACCACCTCAGATAAGAACACGCGGCCTCGGTCACTGAGCAGTTCACGAGGTGCACCGTGGCGAAGGATGAATCGGTGCAAAATGAAGGAGGCGACGTCCGTCGCTGTGGCAGCCGGAAGGGCAGCAGTTTCGGCATATCGTGTAAGGTGATCCACCGCTACTATAGCCCAACGGTTGCCGTCTGCAGTGTATGGAAGCGGACCGTATAAATCAATGCCAACGCGGTCGAACGGGCGTGGAGGGCATGGTAACGGCTGCAGCTCAGCAGCAGAATGATGGGGAGGTGTCTTGCGACGTTGGCAGGGAATGCATGCGCGCACGTACTTCATGATAAAGGTGTACATTCCGCGCCAGTAGTAGCGCAGCCGTGTGCGGGTGTAGGTCTTGAAAACGCCCGCGTGACCGCTGTGGGGGGCAGCATGGAAGTATGCGCATATCTCCGAGCGTAAGTGACGTGGAATAACGAGCAGCCACTTGCGACCTTCGGAGTTGTAGTTACGGCGATAAAGTAGGGTGTCACGGATCGCAAAATGGGCAGCTTGGCGGCGGAGCGCACGTGACGGTGAAGCAGCCGTCGGGTTGGCGAGAAAGTCGAGAAGGGAAGCGATCCAGGGATCCATGCGTTGCGCTGAAGGCATGTCGCTGAGGCGAAGCAAGGGCAGAGAAGCGTCGGAGGGGGAAAGGCTGGCGATCTCGGCTGGAAGGGGGCAGCGTGACAGTGCATCGGCGTCTTGATGCTTGCGGCCGGTGCGATACACGACGCGGATATCATATTCTTGCAAGCGAAGGGCCCACCAAGCGAGGCGGCCGGAGGGGTCTTTCAGGTTGCAAAGCCAACAGAGCGCATGGTGGTCGGTCACAACGTCAAAAGGGCGCCCATAAATGTACGGACGAAACTTCGCGAGGGCCCATACAATCGCCAAACACTCTTTTTCAGTTACGGAGTAGTTGCGTTCTGCTGGTGTGAGTGTGCGGCTAGCATAAGCAACGACGTATTCGTCAAAGCCAGGTTTTCGTTGGGCGAGGACAGCGCCGAGGCCAACACCGCTGGCGTCCGTGTGAACTTCGGTAGGAGCGGCCGAGTCGAAATGGCACAGAATGGGCGGCGCCGTGAGGAGACGGCGCAAGGTGGTGTATGCGTCGTCGCACGCTGGAGTCCACAGTGATAAATCCGCACTTCCAGACAGCAGTTGAGTCAAAGGCGCAGCAATGGACGCAAAGTTGCGAATAAACCGGCGGAAATATGAGCACAAACCCAGGAAGCTGCGCAGGTCTTTGATGGAGGTAGGTTTGGGAAAGTCAACCACAGCACGAAGTTTCGCTGGGTCGGGACTGACGCCCTGCTTAGAGACAACATGACCTAAGATGGTTAATTGACGAGCGGCAAAACGGCATTTTTTTAAGTTCAGCTGCAGGCCGGCGTCAGAGAGGCAGGTCAAGACGTGCTTCAAACGGGAGAGGTGGGTGTCAAAGTCCGGGGAAAAGACCACAATGTCGTCGAGGTAGCAAAGGCATGTCTTCCACTTAAGTCCGCGCAAAATGGTGTCCATCATCCTCTCAAAAGTCGCGGGGGCGTTACAAAGCCCGAAGGGCATCACCGTAAATTCATACAAGCCATCCGGTGTCACAAAGGCGGTTTTGGGGCGATCGGCTTCTTTCATAGGAACTTGCCAGTACCCGGAACGCAAATCAAGAGATGAAAAGAGTTCGGCCCCTTGCAAAGAGTCCAGAGCGTCGTCTATGCGCGGGAGGGGATAGACATCTTTGCGCGTAATCTTATTAAGGCGGCGGTAATCTACACAGAAGCGTATGGAGCCATCCTTCTTTTTGACGAGCACCACAGGCGACGCCCATGGGCTGCTTGAGGGCTGAATGACGCCGCTCTGGAGCATCTTGTCGACTTGGTCTTCAATAACTTGGCGCTCGGCGACAGACACACGATAGGGACGTTGTCGCAGCGGTGCGTGGTCACCTGTGTCGATGGCATGGGTGACAGTGGAAGTTTGGCCCAAGGAACTTTGATGTGAGTCAAACGATGAGCGAAACTGATTAAGTAAAGTGAGAAGCTGTGCCCTTTGCGGCGCTGGAAGGTTGTCGTCGATGGAGCGAAGGAATGCTTCGGTTGAGGAGGGATCGGGCGCAGCAGTAGGTGGGCTGAGTGCGGCTATGGAGAGGTGCGGCGCGTCGTCCGTCTCTTCGCGGATGAGCAGAGACGCGAATGGTTGTACCGTGCCGAGACATTCACCTAGGCGCAAGGCGTTGGGGAACGAGAATGGGTTAGACACGAACAGTACGGAGAGGCCAGCGGATATAGTCAGTACAGCGTATGTCAGAGGCAGACACTTGCGGTGCAGAAAGATAGGGGACGGAGTGAAGAGGACAGTGTCGTCGCGAAGAGGGCCGCAAGAGAGGGGTACGAGGACGGAAGAGCAGGGAGGCAGGTCAATGTCTTCGGCAACTAGGGCCTTAACACAGGCACCAGGAGGGGCAGTGTCCAAGACAGCTTCGGGCAGGTGAGAGAACTCGACTTCAGCTCGAGCACAATCGATGATAGCAGCATGGCGCGATAGGAAATCCCAGCCCAGGATAACAGCATGAGAACAGCAGGGCAGTACGACGAATTCGACGGCATAAATGGTCCCCTGGATTACAACGCGAGCGGTACACGCTGCTGACGGCTGGATGTTCTGAGCGCTGGCGGTGCGCAGTGAGAGTCCAGCAATTGGCGTCCTTACTTTTCTTAAAGAACTACACAGCTTTGCGTCCATGACGGAAACGGCAGCACCAGTGTCGACAAGCGCCATGACAGAAACGCCGTCGACGGAAATTTCAATGAGGTTAGCGGCTGACGGATGAGGCCTTTCGAAGTTCGTTGTGGACGCAGTTCTCGCCTCAGGAACTGCGGCGCCTAGTTTTCCTCCTGGTTAGCGGTGGGGCGACGTCGCATAGGCGAAATAGACCGGCGTCGTGGAGAAGAGGGCCGGCGGCTGGAGAGGGTAGAACGGTCCGGCGAGGAAGTACGACTTTGCGGCGGCGCAGCTGGTACAGAGTACTGACTCGGTGGGGGCCAGTACCCAGGAGCTTGGGGAGGAATTTCCGCGTTCGGGAGACGACGGCGGCAATGCCGAGCTACATGACCTGGGAGACCACAAAAGAAGCAAATCGGCCGATTGTCCGTTGTGCGCCAGGAATCGCTGACCCTTGGAGTAGGTCGTCGGTAAGCCACTGGCCCTCGCAAATGCGCCGGAGGCGCACTATAGATTGGCGGCTGCGGTCTTGCTACGACATCGGCATATGTCACTGGAGCCGCGACAGGAGGCGGTCTCGCGACGGCTTCGGCATATGTGAGCGGAGCCGCCACAGGTTGTGGTCTGGCGACAACGTCAGCGTATGTCAGCGGAACCGTGACAGGTGGTGACGGATGAGCCGGTGGAAGAGCCTCAGCAACTTGCTCTTGAATTGTATGTCGGAGCGCTGGAGTCAGATACGATGGTCGGTCGTGAGCGCTCGGCAGAAAGGAAAGTTGACGTGCCACTTCTTCCCGCACGAAGTCTTTAATCTGCTGTAGCAGCGAGGGGTCAGGAGCAGGCGTGAGCCCAGCGAGCGACTCAACCTGCTGTGGCCGCTGGCGTGTCAGAATCCGCTGCTTGCGCAACTGCTCAAAGCTTTGACACAGCGTGACGACTTCAGCAACGGTACGCAAGTCGCGCGCTAGAAGCATCTGAAAAGCGTCGTCATCGATGCCTTTCAAGATGTGTTGGATCTTGTCGGCTTCCGACATACGAGCGTTGACCCGCTTGCACAAGTCGACGACATCTTCAATGTAGCTAGTGAAGCTTTCACTAGCCTGCTGAGATCGTTCACGCAATCGCTGTTCGGCTCGGAGTTGCCTGACAGCCGGTCGACCAAAGACGTCTGCAAATTTAGTCTTAAAAATGGACCAGGTTTGAATATCTGCCTCATGGTTGCGATACCAGAGGTTAGCCACACCGGCGAGATAAAAGATGACGTTGTTTAGCTTCGTCACATCGTCCCATTTGTTGTATACGCTCACCCGCTCGTACGATGTGAGCCAATCTTCCACATCGTTCTCGTCAGTCCCGCTGAAAATGGTCGGGTCCCGTTGACGAAGAGAGCCGGCACAGATGACAGCCTGGCCCACTTGTACGGCCTGGTGTTGGACGTCCTCAGGCATCGTGCGCGCCGGGAGAGCACGACTACGGAGCTCCAGGGCCGATGTTTTTACCCCGCACCTCCACCAAATGTAACGGGGGGTTTGTTACGAGGTACTGGGGCGACGGGAACGGCAACGGCAGCAGTCTGGGATCAGATCGGCAAAAGACACACAAGCGTAGCGCTGGCAAAAACTCTCGAGAACACTGTCACCTCGTCTTCGTCTTTTCAAATCATCCGACGCATCTTCTTCTTTAGCCTTACAATATTTTCAGTGAGGCAATGAGCTGTGATACACCATCAGGGTTAATTTCGATTTTAGGCATTTCTGAGAGTGAGATTTCTGGAATGTGTTCATTAGCAGTAACGTTAGCAGCGGAAAAAACTGACGTAAAGTAATTGTTGAGCGCGGTCGCACAGTCATCGCTTTTGATTGGTTCTCCATCAGCATCTAGGAGTTGTACATGGCGATCTTGTGGTTTATTAGATAGCATGCGCCAGAATTTGTTGGGGTTAGAGTGAAGGATTGATAGTAAATCTTGAGAGTAAAACTTATCTTTAGCACTTGTCAGTTCTGTGGTATACTGTTGGGCGCACAAGCGATATTTTTCCCATGCTAAGCGACTATTTTGAAGTTTTGCTGTTCGATACAGGCGCTTCTTTTTGCCAAGGAGAGACTTGAGGCGTTTGTTAAACCATTGATTCTTGGTATCTGATTTAATAAGTAGTGTTGGAACGTGCTTACTTTCCAAATGTAGTAGGGTGTCTTTGTACAAATTCCAGTTCGAGTTAGGTGAGCGATTTAGATAGGCGCAACGAAAGTTGTCGAAAAATTTTTCAAGATCATTGTTCATAGCATCAAAATCAGCCCTTTTGTAGTCTTTTATCAGTTTGCTGGTTGGTGATTTCTTCTTTAAAGGTAGCGTCATAGAGATGTGAACAAGGTTGTGGTCGCTTAATCCAGGAAGGACAGTAATTGATTTTACGTCGTCCGGGTGACTTGTGAGCAAAAGATCAAGGATGTTGTCTCCTCTCGTTGGACTTGTTATCACTTGCTGAAGGTTAAAGTCAAGGGTTAGTTCTAGAAAAAGTTTCTGTTCGTTTGCAGGTGTCGAACTTAGGGTCGAGAGCAATGACCAGTTAATTTGTGGGTAATTGAAATCACCAAACAGAAATATGGGTGCTTTGGAATATTCATTCCTCATAATCGTTAATTCATGGCGTAGGGAATCGGGGAATGATACGTGACTGTCTGGGGGTCTATAGCAGACACCGAACACTAGCTTTCCGGAGGCGTTGTGAAGGCATACCCAGATCATTTCTAGGATATTATCATGCCGGATAATCGAGGACTGCAGAGTGTTACGAACGGCTATTAGAACTCCTCCCCCTTTTCGGTTAGTGCGATCTTTGCGGTATGTGGTGAAATGGAAGTCTGAAGGGAACAATTCGTGGTTTTCTATCTCTGGGTGCAGCCAAGTTTCTGTGAGTATGACCATATCGGCGTCTGTGACTTCAATGAAACTGTGAACCTGATGGCGTTTAGGTAGAATACTCCGTATATTAGTAAAAGCGATGTTGATGAGTGCGGGTGAATGACGATTGCTTGGCGGAATCGGTTCATTCAGTTCAGTAGAGTGTCACTTGGCTTGCTCTGAGGCCTGCTGTGTATTGTCCTGTGCTCCATTTATCTTTGCCGCGGGCTTGGTGTTCGTATCTGTTTCTGTTATGGTATCAGAGGCATGATCGTAGGTGTAATATTTCTCGCCAACGATAAGTTTATCGTATCGAAGCTTAAAGCTACACCCTCGGGGCTTAATGAATTGAACCAATTTGGAGCGAGCGAGTCGAGTGGCGAATTCGAAGTCTTCTCGGATAACGTAAGGTGTTTCTTTCAATTTACGACCACATGCAAGCACGCTTTCTTTTGCCTTGTAGTGATTCATTTTAACTATTATTGGTCGCTTTTTTTCCGTTGAGAATTGACCAATGCGGTGGGCGCGTTCTATTGCGCTTGGTTCTAGATTCAAATCTAGTTTTTCTTTGCACAGCGCAATAACTTTTTCCTCCGATTCAGTCCACGATTCTTTGTCGCTATCATCTAAGCCGAAAAAGAGCAGGTTGTTTCGGCGCATTCTGTTCTTCGCGTCTATGTTGGCGGCCTTTAGTTCAGCGATGTCCTGCCTAATCTGGCTAGTCTCTACCTGTTTTGATGGTGATACTGTTTTACGCTCGTCTAATTCGAGCACTGCTACTCGGTTTGAAAGTGCAGTTAGTTGTGTTTCATGGCTGATTTGGGTTGTTTTCAATTGATCAAGGTCGGCATGCATGGCTGCATGGTGTTCTTCTAGCCGCTTGAGAGCATCTAAAACATCGGAAAGGTTGGTTGGTCCGGGGCCAGGATTAAGTTCAACATCTCCCGAAAGCAGCAGCATCAGCTCAGATAGCAAATCAAAGGCAAGTATGTCACATAACACACGCAGCGCAGTGCGCCATTTCAGGTCGTAGGGGCACGACACCGCGAAAAGACAACGATCGCTACTACGAGTCTCCTTAGCGTAGTCTAGGTAACTAACCTGGAAGGCCAATACCGGGGTGAACATCGTGCAAGAGTCGGTGTCGTGCCCCGCCGAGCTGACGTTGTGCCGCAGATTAAATACTGTTGCCTCAGGCCATGTGATTGATGACGTAGTCGATGGCGGTGGTTTCCAGGCGAAGGCGTCGAGCGGCGCCAAATATGGGCGGTCAGGTCCGGATGATACAGCAGATGACTGTTCAGGCATCCACGGAGTCGAAGAATCCGGGAAGTGCAGTGTAGGTGATGGGCAGGGGTCCAGGCCACGGCGCGTACCAGCAGAGAGCCAGTACGACAGCACCTGGAAGGCCAATACCGGGGTGAACATCGTGCAAGAGTCGGTGTCGTGCCCCGCCGAGCTGACGTTGTGCCGCAGATTAAATACTGTTGCCTCAGGCCATGTGATTGATGACGTAGTCGATGGCGGTGGTTTCCAGGCGAAGGCGTCGAGCGGCGCCAAATATGGGCGGTCAGGTCCGGATGATACAGCAGATGACTGTTCAGGCATCCACGGAGTCGAAGAATCCGGGAAGTGCAGTGTAGGTGATGGGCAGGGGTCCAGGCCACGGCGCGTACCAGCAGAGAGCCAGTACGACAGCACCTGGAAGGCCAATACCGGGGTGAACATCGTGCAAGAGTCGGTGTCGGTGATTAAACAAGGGTATTTTCAGCAGCGCCATATATCGAATACCTTTTAGATTTTAAAGTCGCTTACTAGTCACTCTAAGCTCTTATGCTTAGATTCTAAGCGAAAGTTCATAGGGCGCATTAACTTAAACGTCTAGGATTGACCTACAGTACAATGACTTCTCAGTGGTGTTCCTTAATTTCTTTGAACAGGAGTGAAGTAGAAGCGCTCGTGCTTGTTTCCAGGCATTGCGTCTTTACGCTTCCATTCTGTATGGTCTTGGGTTACTAAAAACGAACCGGAAAGTAAATATCTGGAAAGTTCACAACGCTAATGCGCGTATGGGTTAAAAAAACCCAGTTGCTTGCAGTATCCTGAAAGAAATAGTAGTGAGAGGTGAAAAAGGGTAACCTCAGCCGTAGGCTGCGACGCACAAAAGCCACACTCGGTCAGATTGGAACAACACATAGCCTAGCCCACGCATAATTTTTCTGCCTCACGACACATAATATCCTCAGTACAACTGGAACGTGGCGCGAAATTTAGAGCATCAAATATAGATAATCGAAGGAAAATTCATTACGAAGGTAGCTGCCAAGGATTGAGTTCTATACTGAGTGATTGACGTTGGTAGGCTTCTTTCAGGTTCATACGTGCTCTGTCTGAACTCGCTTTGACCGTGAAAAAGGCTTATACGCCGTTCGGGGCTCAGCGCACGAGGACATCGGGCGTTTTGCGGGCGCGGCTACCGCGCTCAGATGAAGGCGAAATGCAAAGGACGAGCGTTCTGCTGTGCACTTTAATCCAGCCCGTAAAAAAAGACGAGGGGTCAGAATTATTGCTGAGTCCTACTCTACGACATTCTGCGTTTAGCGTGTATACCTTCGAGAGGTTAAAGTCCATGATTTGGAGTTCAGGGTGTTTTCGGCGCAGTTCCTGTGAGTTGAGATGTCAAGCCGAAATGTACCATTTAATTACGCAATCTCACATACTTATTGGAAGCTGCACTTTATGCGATGTTAATGTTACAATGCCATAGGAATGTCTTCAATATTACTATGGGACGTATAAGAAATGTGATATGATTACTAGCAAGCAGCAACAAAAAGGCACAAGAAGAAGCTCACCAACCCAGTCTAAAGCGGCGATCATTTTGAATACCGAAGCAGGTCGCAATAAACCTAGAATTCTGACCATGAGATTCAAGCTTAAAGTACATTGTTGACTTCGCTGTTCTTTGTGATACAGATGGAAGCTGGGGGCAGAAAGAATCAGGTGACAGATATCAGCCGTCGGGTCTTCATCGAAAATGCTGCTCAATTGATCGCAATATCTTCTGTTAGGTTAAGTTAGCGACCATAGCGTTCATTTTACCCTACTTGCTGCCGCTGTTCTATTGCACCCCCCCTCCAAAAAAAAAAAAGCTCAGATTAAGGCGGATATATCGCAATGAAAATGTACTGGTGGCTGCCTTGGTAAATATTTAAATTTATAAAGACTGCTCCCTAGAACTCTCGCTCTTGTACAAATCGAATCAGCAAATACACCAGAACACTTCGTAATAATTTCGGCAAATGCGCGCAACTGCTGTGAAGTGTCAAGTACTAAACTACACCGGCGGATTCAAGAAAAACCGCATTTCTTACTGCTCCAGCGACATTACAAAAAAAATACACTGAAGTGAAGTCTAATTATGAATGACTTGAACTCAGCGAAAAAGAAAACAGGTCCAATGAGCTAGTGGGAAGAAAAAACGGTCTAAACATTTCCGCGGCCACACTTTGCTGATAATGATTATCACCTAAAAACCGGATGGACAGAATGGAAGTAATGTCGTGGTATTTATTGTTCTATTAACATTAGACCCACTCTTAAAAATGTCAAATTGATGCACCTCTTTAACATGGCTGACATTCTGAGGAGAGCAGCTACCGTACGCTCTCACAGAACATTTCAGCATCATCATCATCATCATCAACAGGGCAGCGATGGCGTAGAGGTAGAACATCCGCCTCGCGTGCAAGAGGACCGGGGTTCAAATCCTGGTGCCGCGCAATTCTCCACCGGGTTTAAAAAAAAAAATCCGCGTGTCGATGGAATTGCATAACCAGGCCTGGAGTGCGGCCTGATCTCGGTGACCAGAACCGACAACGCACTCTCTCACTAGAGCAGGATTTGGCCACCCTGGTGTAGCACTTGGCCACAACCTTCTATGATCAAACCAATTGCACAGAACATTTAACCCCGCCATATTCTCTCCTATATCTCAGGCGGATGGATTATTTAGGAAAGATTAGGGCATACTGCGAGGAACGATCAGGAATCGTGTATACCAAACTACCTTGATTTTCATCGCATCCAAATCTGGTATAATTAAATCAAGTGCGGTTTGTTCGGGGCAGTGCATTAGGCACGCATACCTCTAGTGGTAGCGTGAAGGGCGATAGGAATTGGTACCTTTGGATTGCATTCTTTTTGTACTGCGTCAGTGGTATGCGGCACGCTCTGCGAAATTAATCGTTGACAGAAGGGTCATTGATACCGTCATAAGGGGAGCCGATAAAACTGCCCTGCACATCCCACAAATAGCATCAACGGAACGTCTTTTGGAACTCGGAGTACACAACATCATCGAGGACACAGGGAGGCAGTCCTGGAGGGTGAAAAAAAATTCTTAATCACAATACAAGCGGGTAAGAATACTCTGACGAGACTGGGGTTATGGCAGATACTACGAGCTAGAGCAAGTCCCAAATTCCAACACCTGCAAGAGATAAGTTGTATGTAAATCCGATACCTAGACACATGCACCACGTGCTGCAGAAGGGTAGATAAGGGTAGAAGGAAATTAGGGCGTCAATCTATGCCAAGTACCCTGCGGAAGTGGAATCACTGGTCTTAGCTATCGCCATCAGGACTCAAGACCGACAGGGTAAGTCATCGCATGTCGTGACGGACTCCCAACAAGCCTGCAGGGACCACCTAGCTGAAAAATTTTACGGAAGGGCGAGGACACTATTAAGTACACTCTCACACTCACACAGAATAACATGTACACCTGGGGCTAGATTACGTAACTGTCAATTAGGAAAATTGTGAAAAACTTGTCACAAAGGTGTCAATAAGCCTCGCTCCTATTGGTCGCTTGTGGCCAGCGGCCATATTGCTTTTTTGCGTCATGGGTGGCTGTTGATGACGTCACGAATATGAGAGAAGTGATGACGTTGCACATCTCATTATGCAGGCAGTTATTGACAGTTTTTTGCCACAGTTTTGAGGCTGTCAATTTGACCGTTGAGTTTGTGACAGAATATGGCGGCGGTGTACGCAGCGATACGACTGAGGAGGATGCGCTGGCGCGATCAACGGCGAAGTAGGGCGCACGAAGACGCGTTTGACCACGGCCGGTCTCGAGCGGAGCGCGCGCTTTTCTTCTTACGGCCTTCGCAATGGGGTCTGTTTCCGCTTCCCGCCGCACCTCGGTGGGGTCGCCACTGCCCCACCGCTCCGCCGCTGCGACCGCCGTTCACTCCGAAAGAGAACGCGCGCTCGCTCCCAATTCGGCCCGCGTCAGTGGTAACTGTCAAGCCTTTATATTTTGCCCCTTACGCTTTACGTAAAGACCGCGTAGTCCGCCCGTTTCCTATGGGCGAAATCTGAAACAACGGATTAACGTTTGCGCGCTCACTCCTTGAGCCCGACGGTGTATGGTAGAACGTATCCTTCGAGCACAGTCGTCAACACGTTCTACCCTTATATTTGGCTAAAAAGCAAGTCCTTCAGCTTCTATAGTTCGTCTTCCGGCAGGTTCTTTGAGTGCGTAGAATGATATGCGGCATGTAATACTTGGATGGCGAGTTTCAAGGAGTGAAGGATTCTGCAGAGCAAATATAGGTGCTGAAATTTCAAGCGCAGCTGCTTTAAGTTTGAACAACAGCGGCATTAGCAAGAATTCACGGTGCTACCCAGGAAAACGCGTCAGGTCATTTGCGAAAGAAACGGTTATAAACGAAACCCAACCCTGGCTGCTGGAGCAGAGCACGTTGCAAGCACGCGACGTCCAAGATTTCCTCTTGGAAAGGCATTTTGAAGTTTGGCGCCGTCTCACGACTGCCAGTCCCACCCCATGACAACGCGAAAATTAAGCCACTTGTTTGCAGTAACTGCAAGCATGAACTAACTGCCAGCAAAGCAAAATTAGGAACTGCGCTTTGTGTGAATAAAATCTGCCTTTACGAGCGAGCAAACTTATCTGAGAGGCGATGACTACCAGCTTTGCATTATTCTCCTGCATATCTGTAGCCTCGTCATCGCTTTCTATAAACCTCCCGTGAGCCTGAACTTTCCTCACGTCATTCAGGAAACAAAGTAGCACCACAAAAAGAAGTTTTCCGCAACTTAACGGTGCTCCACTAAACCACACAGCAATGCGCGTTATACCAGCTGGCTTAGCTTACAATATAAGGAACTAAAAATGAACATTTGCAATGCTTACATGTTAGTAAAATCCCCTGAATTGAAGAGAATAGGGCATTCAAGTCCATAATCTGATGTCTTTTACAATTATATTTAAACCAAATATTTTAGGAAGTTTCAGGAAACGCCAATGGTTGAATATACGTGGAGAACAAAAAAAATGGCTCTCTATATAGTAGCTGAAGTCACTCATTGGACATACATACTTTCTGAAATTGCAATACTCAGTACATGTCAATATCTGTGGCAGCATACGCAGCTTGTACTGGTTGCTTCTGTTACGTTCTGTTAACGTTAGTCAGGCCAGAATGACGACAAGGAAGCTTGCGTCCAACTAGAAAACTGTTTATTGGGGCTAACTCGTGTCCTCAAACAGAAAGCATGGAGTTCACCGGCGCAGTTACAAAACAAGTGCTCAGTCAACGAAGGTAAGAATGACGGTCGCTCTCGGCCTTACAAAATTGAAAGGTTACCAGGAACTTGAAACATTAGACGCCTAATGCGCTTACGACAATTTTGAACATGAAGAGAGACTTGCGCGTGGCTACAGTCATTCCAGAGAAATCTGGTGGCCTCTTGTTTGATAATAAAAGCGGAAAGGTCGCAGGTCATTGGCTTCGAGCAGAGAAGAATTCATTACAACGCTTCTTGACCCTTGCTCGCGCACTAGTAATTAGCACTCTTTTGAGATATTGATACAGGCCTCTCGTTTAAGAAAGTTGTGATGTATATGAAGGTGAAGATAAGTTCATTGAGGACGTGCGAAAAACGATATCCACGTAATTAAGTACTATATACACCTCCCAGCAATCTTGCGATTTATTTGACAGTTCAGCGACTCAAGTACCGTCTCAAACCATCCGCTACGGTGCTATCAGATTTACGGTTCAAACGTCGTACAGAATTTTTTCCGCGATATAGTACATTTTTATGGGACGAGCACAAAACTTTCGTTCTCTGAGATTTCATTATGGATCATCCCCTTAAAATATATTAACTTGTCATTTAATCACGGACCATGACATATACGAGAGGAAATGATCCTAATGTTTCCTTCTGGACTTAAAACCACAAATGCTCGACATAGTTCTGAGGAATGAAAGAGTGATTCCTCATTTTCAATGTTTTCATCGAGCAAAGTTTGCGACGAAGAATCTGTGCGCCATGTGGACTGTGCTGCAGATAGGCAGTTTAAGCATCTGAATTTTGTGTTTCTTTGATTTCGGTGCTGCGCTCAGCATGAACCAGCGGGCTACAGCGCGAAACCAGGCAAAAGCCACCCGCCGCCGCAGATGCAGGCGGGGAGCGAGCGGTGGGGTCGTCGCGCCTCTAGCAGCGGCGGGCGGCGTAACTCCCGGAGAAAAACTCCCATTGCTTCTGCGGCGAATGCGAGGGCCGTATGAAAGAGCGCGCGCGCCCCCCTCGAGACCGGCCGTGGTTTGACTTCCCGGACGAGCTGTTTCGACGCCTTTTTCGACTGCAGAAGCAGCCTGTGGAGTGGTTGTGCGACGAACTTGCCGATGAACAGGGAGGTTTGCGTGCGAGTGCGCTGTCGGTGCGGCGGCAGGTGCTGTGTGCATTGCGGTTCTTTGCCACGGGCGGCTTTCAGACTGCCGTTAGTAGCGAGGCGCACGTCGGCATCGCACAACCGACGGTGAGCAAATGCGTGCGGCAGGTATTGGAGGTAATTTGTAAAGATAGTGCGCAGAAGGCGTGGGTTCCTCGTCACCTCTGTGACACAGAGATACATATTTATAAGACACGCTTATGCTGGCAAAGCACTTTATTTTTCACAGTAAATGGCACTTTGTGGTCGTTTTCTGTTTCCCAAGGGGAAAGAAACAAATAACCACTCGTCACACACTGCAACGCCTCACCTTTTGGCATTTTTGTCATCGATCGAAGGAGCCGAACAACAAAGACAAATTCAAGAACAAACGTAGTAAACACTTCCACGAATACTTTTGGTGATAGTGACACGCTCAAACTCCGTTTTTTCCTCAAGACATCCAAGCTTGGAATCTGCTTCCGAATGATGTTGTCACCTGCACATCTTTAGATGCCTTTTTAGAAGGCTTGTCAGACTTAGATTGGGAAGGAGTGCCGTGATTTTGACTTCCTTGCTTTTTGTTACTTGTAATCTTTGTTTGATATCATTCATGACAGCCAGAATGTAGGCATTTTTTTAGTCACTTTACTGCAATAACCTCCTGCACAAGGCTCGGAGTACGCTGAAAGAAATAAAATAAAGAAATGAATAGAAATTCTTGTAGAAACCACTGCGGCGCCAACTGCTTCAGCCGGTGCGGATCAGTGAGGAAATTTTAATACCGATGCAGAGGCACTGCATTGGCAAGAAAGGCAGGACTGCAATAACTAAGGATTGCAAGATTGAGCTCCTTTCCAGGAAGCCAAAGGGAAATGACAAGCCAGAGAAGACAATGCCCACAGTGCCGTGAAAAATGAGGCGAAGAGATCTAAGCGCTAAACCCTGTCGTTTTAAGGATAAGATAGTTTTAGTATTCGAGTAACTCTGTACGGATATTTCAGTGACCAAAACGATGGCAACACAAGTGACGAAGACAGTGGTGTTGCGAAATGTGACATCGTGTAGGCAATGGAAGAGGTACTAAAAAAAATTCTTCTAAGCAATGGAGAAGTATGAAGCTTCTGCTCAGGCAAGAGCAGATCTGTTAGGTCACCGCGTCTCATTCTTCAGGTGGCCGCCACATAACATTATACCAGGTGTTTTTTGAGGAATGATGATCAATAATTTTCAAAGAGTGGATTTTTTGGGATAAAGCGTAGGTTTTTGCGCCATAGCAATACAAGTGTTGGCGTCAAAAAACACGCGAATTATGATGACTAGCGAAACTATTAACGACATTGTAATAAACAACTTTTTAAATATTGCTGACAGGAACTGATTTCAATTAAAGATAAGCAGCAGGCCAAATTTTGTCAAACCACAGCGCCAATGGTAATCACGTTTTGGAAATTTCTAACCACTGATATGGCATCCTCAATGGAAGGCTACTAATCTCTTGTTGCAATGAGGTCCTCTTGGTAATAGTTTTAATTTTAACTATTATCAATATCTTAATCAATATACCAGTAAAAAGGATTCTCCTGTTTTTTTTTTGCATCCGCCAACACTGTCATTACTGCGCTGCAAAAGCTTCTCTAACTGAAAAACACAATTTTTAAAAATTAGTGATTATCTTCCGTGAAATACCTTGTATAACCGCTGATTCTCACCTTTACTCAGTTATGGCAAAAACAAAGAAGGCGGATCGGAAATTGAGCGCAGCACAGCGAGCTTTCGGAAGAAATATGTAAGGTTTATTGTGAAAAGACAGCAAGGCTGCACAGTGGGTCAAGGAAGAAAGGCAAGTTATTGATTTCCTTATCAAAAACCATTAAGAAATGAGGCTTGGCAGGGCTTATCATAGGGAGGGCACATGACAACTGCACTGTATTCCAGAACGAGGTTAACCACAGCTTGGAATGGCAGAAAGTCGTCAGGCTGGATAAGGCTGGAATGTATGCGGGGACAGGGTGGCCTCAGATGGCGCATAATACCGCTACTAGGAGAGGTGTAGCCAATGCCTTTGGAGGTGATGTTGACGCATTAGGATTCCTACTCGATGCGTCAGTTACAGTTATATTTTGTACACCCCAGCATAATGGGATTCTTTATATTAGCATCTATAGATGGAGTATTGACGACAAAAAAATAAATATCAAGTATGAATATTTAATGATAAAAATGTAACGTGTGCTTTGGATGGCCAACCAATGAATGGATTATGAGCCTCTGGAGTTGTACAGCTCTCGATTTTGGTAACTTCAAAATCAAAGCCACAAATAGGTCCTTGAACATATAACTTCTTGCTAGCACATAAATAATACTTTGCCTCTAGTTCACATACATTTCCGAAAGCTATTAAAAAGTTTTACCCTGACCAATACTAGACACGCTACCAGCAGTTTACAAAAATGCGACGAAAAGCGTAATATTAACTATCTGTCAGTTTCGTTGTGTGGGAAGGACCGGAAACACTGATTCTTTTTCATGCCGCCGCGGTTTCCCGGTGATTATGGCGCTAGGCTGCGGACCTGAAAGAGGCGGGTTAGATCCCGGCCGCGGTGTTCGCATTTCAATAGAGGCGAAATTCTAGAGACCCTTGTGCTCTGTGATGTTAGTGCACGTTAAAGAAACCTAAATGGTTGAAGTCTGCGGTGCCCCTCACTACGTCGTACCCTATAGATTTATAGCCATAAACCAACCAAACTCGTTCTTTTTTGTGTAATAAGATGTCTAAAAATTCCACGTCGATAAATATGCACCGTGCTGGTCACATAAAGTGACATCTATAAAATTAGCACTAATTACTCTTAGCGAAGAGAGTGGAAGACATTTACTGCATATGTTTGCACTCAATGATTTTATTTAATTCAATAAGGCCTTAAACTACCTGGACAATGAAATCCCTCTTTTAAGCCTATGCTCATGCTGCATTCGTGGAAAGGGGTTAATTTTGCATAAATTACTATGGAATGGAAGACATTGCAAATGTCTAATATTGCGTCGCAATGTTTTTAGTTTCTCGCAGGTAAATTCATTCGGCCCCGCCATTTTAACACGTATAAATATTGTATTTCGTGCAAATTACCAAAATAAATGTTTTCATTTACGCTAATGATAGTTTCTCACTCGTTACTTAGAATTGTCGAAATTATTTAAGGTATAATGAAATACTTTTTGCAGTGTATAACTCGTCGCAGTTTATTCTTATAGAAAACGATACAAGGAATTAATATTGCGACATTACAGAGAGCTCAAATTAGATTTTTAGAAAAATCGCCGGTTATTCGGGAGAATCAGTTGAACTTGTAGTGGAACACCAAACTAATGGCAGCTATGTAGTATTGCTAACTCTAGGAACGGAGAGAGAACCAATAAATTTTAATAGATGAGTGGGAAGGCTGGAGCCCCTCATAACGCAATAGGTCTTTCCCACCGGATGGCCAAGAGCTTATGCGTCTCGGCGACCCAGTCAGCCAGTTAGTGGAATCGAACCTGCAGGCCCGGCTCCTAGCTGTTCACCACGGTCTTCCACTACTCCTCGGTAATGCATAAGCCGAAGAGGGCAATAGGGCAGGCCCAACTGATGTTGGATAGGGTAGCGTGCCCACTACAGAATCTTCACTCAGGGAGAGTAGAGTGTGGGGTAGATATAGGAGAGAACTTCGGGATTTGGGAAGGCGTGTGTTTGATGCTGCCACGAGAACATTTCGTGGCGTGTGGGATAGGGACCTGTCGGCCGGTGGGCAAATGCGTCGGCCAAGGCTGGTGTCCTGGTAAGTGGCCAGCCGGTCCCTCGCTGACCTCGCTACGTGGTGGGGATAGGAGCTGGGTCCCGTCCGGGTATCAATACCTCGTGCCTGCGAGTGGGCTGCATCGTTCTCTAGGAAAGAGAAGTGTGTGTGGGGGTGCAGATGAACTTGATGTTGTGGGTGGGAGGTTTCGATTGTAGATGGTGGAGAGCGATGGGCGAGATCCATCTTTCAGAGAAATTATTGACTGCGGTATACCTCATCCGTCTCACTGAAGTATCACTGGTGATGAAGAACTTATTGTCAAGTAAAAGCCTGCAGCGTAGTGCCCAAAGGCGATTCACGAAAAAAAAAGGTAGAAAACTTAACGGGGGTAGGAAGAGCTGTAGAGAAAATAAAAAAATGTGATCTACCATCTGTAGCAGCTCTAGCGGAATGATTTGGCCGGTTCTTGGGCGTGTAATTGAAATCTATTTTTCTTTTTTCTTTCCTCTCTTTCTGTTTGTTTTGTACGTTCATTTTTAAAATCGACACGCTTGAGTAGTTGCAGGCGTATAAAAATGATGATTTTCTTCTTAGAATGAGTGAGTGAAAGACTTTATAGTTCAACAGAAAAAGACAACCGCATCCTAACCTTCGGCCCTCCCTCTCAGTCGAGAGATGAGGGCCAGGAGACGTTGGGGAGGATGGGGTAGCCGCGTCAGGTGCTGGCCTGGATTTCTTGAATCCCGGCGGACTTTCTGCTTACAGGGTTTTTTTTTTTGTTTGTAGAAGAGAATAGTGAAGTTGCTGTGGTTGAGTTTAGCAAGTTTTCTTCTTGAGGACATGTTGGCTCATTCGGCTTATCGAGGGGTCTTTTTATTGCGAAGCAATACTACTTTAGGTCGCACTTCAGCCCGTTCCGTGGCGAGGCGGTGGTAGGCACTATTGACCTTTAGCGTGACCTCGCTGCGTGACGTCACACCACGTGACCTAGAGTGACGTCACACCAGCTGTGTAAAAACGGGGCCCCATCTCACGCCGTCGCGAGGCGAGGCGGTAGCCACCAACGGCGGCCTAACTCCCGCTCCTCTCACCAGGGGCGCTACGGTCGGTGTGACGTCACACCAGCTATGTAAAAACGGGGCCCCATCTCACGCCGTCGCGAGGCGAGGCGGCAGCCACCAACGGCGGCCTAACTCCCGCTCCTCTCAACAGGGGCGCTACGGTCAGAGTGACGTCACACCAGCTGTATAAAACAGCTCCGCTCCTCTCGCCAATGCAGTCATACAGCCAGATGCTACGATGGTGCCTACGAACAAGGCAGCTCGGCAGAGTGCAAAGAGGAAGCATCAGCGAGCTACGGAGACGGAAGAAGAACGAGAAGCTTCGCAATCACCAGGCTTAACCAAGCTAAGCCACGGCCGTTTTTTCTTTTTAGGCATTGATGTGCTCGGGTACTTTGCGTGTGCTATACGATGACGATAGTCTTTTTTTCGTCGTCGCTGATTCCGCTGGATAGCAGGATGTTGTAACGCATCTTAATTCCTCATCTTTCGAATATTACAATTACGAAAACATGATGGCTAAAATTGCAAAAAGATGAGTTGTTCTAATTTTCTTAATTCTTACAGTCGGAGCTTGCTCTGACAAAACTAAACGTTATGAAGCAGTGCGGCCAGAATTTGATGTCTATGCGTAAGGCTTTGCTCTGATTTCAGCTTGAACGTTCCATGTAGTTAGATTTACTCTCCTGTTGGTAACATTTACAAAAAGCTTTCTGTCTTACCGGAGCGTACGTTGCTGCGGAATGGTAATCTAGTAGAATGCTAAACTCCAGTGCTTTTATCGCTCCTCCTTAATGGCAAAAATATTACAAGAAAATCTGGGCTACCACAACAAAAGCAAACGTAAACAATAGCCGTGTCCTTCGGAAGAATATTTTGCGCTACACAGCACACCATAATTGTAGCTGTTCGACTGCTGGTAGTTAGCTGAAATGCATTTTCATCCGCATTCAACGCTTTTATGAATATCACATTTAGTCATTTATATTTAGTGAAAACGGGTTAAACTTCTTTTGCGTTGATATCTTCCTTTTAACCACATGAACGTGTTTTTGCTATCCATAAAATTAATCCCTGCTTCATTCCTTGTTTTTTTACGATTTTCAAGCTGCAGTCAAAACGCTCACTCTTCCTGTCACTCTGAATAAATACACAAGTGTGAGAAATGCGACACGAGGGGAGCTAAAATTCTTTTTCATTGAACTGTAATTTTTTTTCTTATGCATTACTAAGTTTATGTAATGCCCAATGTTCATCTTTTATATGGTGTGGTTGATGTATACATTTTTTACACACCATGTACACTCTTTTATTTTACTGCTTTTATGTATAAACTTGTTTGTACACAATATTTAAATATGTGTTTTATATTCCTTGCATATAGTATACATATACGGGGTGTTTCACCTAACACTTTTCACAATTGTTAAACGTATTGTTTTGAAATAGAAGAGCGAGCGCCTTTATAAATGAAACAAATAGAATAACAGATACCAGTCGCGTCACCGCTGTCCTCAATAAGCTGGTCATAAAAAATGGGGAGATTAAAATAAACCAAGTAGCTTATCCACGATTTGGTTTAGTTTTGACAAGACGACTTTAATCTTGTGAAATAAAATTGATTCTCTGACTCCTCATTCGTTGCCCGCTCAAAACCCAAATTGCAAGATGGTGGAATTTGTTTATCAAATGCTTAGATCAGGGCAGGTTAGGTAGACTGGCTCTGTGAGTGTTATGGTTGTTAAAGTGCAATCTAAAAGACGTCACAGTTTGAACTATGTATTGCTGTTGGGAAACGAAACATTCCAGAAAATAAATTACATTTTCGCCGTCGCAGCCCCACTTACCTATAATGCTTTCACTGCAGTAGAAAACAGTAGGAACAGCTATCTGTGAGGTCTCCATCTCCAGACAAAGTTTACAGCGAGATTTGTTGCATGATGCACGGCGCCATTTTCCAGCACTGCCCACACTGGAACGTTTTCTAGCACTGTCAGTACGTCCTATATAAGACTTCAGCTGACAATCCCCATGACTGGGCCATACTGCAATGAGGAAGTAAACCCGTTCAAAGCGCTTTAGCGCTCAATGAGTAATTCGAATGGCATTGAAATACAGACAAGGCTGGCTGAGGCTGTTGCCCCCGGCATGTCTACAGGCTTCCCATCTTGCCGTTGCCACAAGGATGCGTAAAAAGCGCTGCGCTTATCAGCAAGGAGCACTTCAAGCAGCGACAATCAGTCGGCCGCTAGGAAACGTCCGGCGCTTGTGCGCTTTCTGTTCTCTCTTGCTCTTTCGACATTATCTCCTAAACGAGAGAGCGGACATACGTGCGGAATTCAGCGTTGACCGGTGGACGTGAAACATGACCGCCACAACCACACGTTGATCACTGATGGAAAGTTCCTGCGGGGTGAAACCGGTGAGTAAAGCCCGGTTAAATTGAGCTGTGTACTGTAACAACCCTGTCTCAAAAAAGACTTTTATAACCGTTATTCCTACCTTTTACTTGATTTACTTCCTTTTGAAAGTTGTTGACTTTGAGCATGCTGGAGTGCGCAAGAATGTCCAGGGAGTAACACACCTGGAGCCAACAATAACGTCTATCTCGACGCTGGCATATATTTCTGGTACGGTGTCTTGGGTATGTTAAGCATACAACACCCAGAAAAAACGTGGCCGATGGAAGTGAAAAGATCTGAAAAAAAAAACGCGCATATAGTGTCACTCTCACTGCCAAACGCATAAAGTGGCCTGCAAAGAAAATGGCATGGAACAGTTGGATGTGCTTACGAGATAGGGTATTCCTCTCGTCTCGGCAGCACTCTGGGTGCGATGACACTCGCGGGCAAGCGTGGCGATTGGAAACCATAAGATATTGCCATTTAGTACGGCTCTTTGACCACACTGTTGTACGCAAAGCAGGAGTTGCCCTTGCAGAACTTTGTTGAAAAGACGCCTTTTTTTCTTCCTGTCTCGGGTTCTTTAAGAATCTCCGAAAAAACAATCGCTTCTTCAAGATCCTGAATTTCCTGCGTTTTAACCATGATTATCGTCAGCCTGACTACACCCACTGGCGAGCAAAGGCATCTCCCATGTACCTCTAATTAACTCTGTCCATTGCCAGATGGGGGTATTATGTCCGAGCAAAATTATTAATCCCATCTGCTCACTTAACTTTCTGCCACCCCCTGCTACGCTTGCTTTTTCTTGGAATCCACTCCGTTATCCTGAAGGACCAGCGGTAATTTTGCCTTCGCATCACAGGCTATGCCGAGGCCCCTTTCTTCCTCTTGATTTCGACTAGGGTGTCGAAAAACGCAGGCATTTGGGCACTAATTGCGTAGTTGTAACCTAGGTTAGACGCTATCGGTTTCACGGCTAAAACTAAGTAAATAAAAGATTCTTGTTTCCTATACCTTTTGCTTCCTAAAGGAAGTTTATTTCATACGGTAACCTCAACCGCGAACATTCCGTGCGCTTACTCGTACGTTTTATTAGGAAACAAACGTTTTTACGCCTAAAGTATTCCTGCTGTCTGCAAAAAAAAAAAAAACCGGGATTCAAAGGATTGAAAGTACTCGCAGGTTATAAATTTCCTGCGCTTCTGCAGCACATGAAAGGTGTTGTATCTGAGTGGAAGTTTTGCCTAAATGCTTCGTGAAATCTGCAGTCAGGACAGCTGCATAAAACGACTAAGCGACAAACCAACTCTGCCTATACGCATCGAACAAAGCTTTACTGTAAGCGTTTAGGAGGGAACGCTTCGATAGGCTTGTGTACGAAAATTGAGCGTTTATCCCGAGACCGAGCTCTTGAAGTTAGAAGAAAGTATTTAAAAAAAACAAGATATGAACTCTCCAGAAAACACCTCCTATCGCGCTTCGCTGCGATTGAACGAAAGGTTCGCTCCTTCTGTCTAAAGCGCCTTGCCAGTGCGGTTCGCTTCATCGAGGTGTTTGTCTGCTATCAGAAAAGTGCTTCACAAAAAACTCTGCTTTGCTTGTACTAGGATTTCTGCCTCAAGAATGCTTTGAAAAATTTTCAAACGAATGATATCTCCACAGAACGCCTTATTCTCCGAGCATTAAACATTTATTTGGGCAGTGTTCTTCTGCATATGAACCGCTGTTAAATTCTAACAGATAGCTTAATTTCTATGGCTCTTAAACAAACTTATATCGCTTGGTCTAATTAAAAGCACGAGTCCTTACTGCCTGGAGGCTGTGAATGGCACGCGTTGTTTTCCATTAAAAAATGGGCACACTACAAAGGCTGGTTTCCTGAAAAGACCGAAACACTGGTTACGTTTCGGGTGAGCTGCATTTTTATACTTACACTTTTTTCTTTATTTATTTTACCCCCAGGGCAAAGCATAACAGAGGGGAGTGGATAATACATAATAGCACTGAAAATACAAACAACAGCAGAGAACAATAAATTACCAAAGCATAGATAAGTTAGAATAAGTGATCAACACAATATATCATTCAATATAAGCGGTAACAGCAGACCAAAACAATACAGGGTCAGGAATTGTGGAAACTGAGGAAGGAAGGTAGTTCCAGTCATATGACGCGCGAGGAATAAAAGAATCCGAGAATGTTTTAGTTTTTCATGTAGAAATACCTACCTTATGTACGTGATCTGTGCGGCGTGAAATACATGAAGGGGGAAGAAGTAACTCGAAGCGAATAGACTCATGATGAAATATTTTGTGAAAAAGGCACAGGCGTGCAATTTTGCGTCGTGATGCAAGTGAAGTTGTGCACATGTCCGCATTCTTTGGTGATACATATACAGGAATAAACAAAATAAAGGAGACCGGATTAAAAGAATTGTATTATATCATCCTTAAATTCATTACGTGCTCGTCCCGTCAGTTAAAAAAATGTTATGCCCTGAAAGCGAGGTTAATTACTCTGAGTAAACCTCGATTGGAAGAAGGCGACTTAATTCCTTTTGCTTTATGCCTGTACACATGATTTAAACTATTTATTACTAATAAATCAATGCATAGTCTTTTTTTACTTTTCAGCATGAAAACATCCGGAACGGCTGAACTTTATCAGGTAACTCACGATACATTCATGGACAAAGATTTTCAGCTTCCTTACAGCGATCCAGCAAGCTACATGCCTCGGATTTGATGGGGGTCGTTCGTATTAGCTTGTTTTAGTGCAAGTAATTACCTTTTCAGTTTTGCCACTCGTCACTTGCACAAAAGTCTTCATCCTTGACCTCTGTGATTGTACATAGTCCCGAAAGGACGCCTCGAAATTGGGCAGCTCCTCTTTCACGATCTCTGTTTTAAAGCGTCAGGCTGCCATACACGTACCTTTTATTCCTGGAACTGGTTCACACGATACTGCCACCATCGAGATGAAGTTTAAGGTGAAAGTTTAAAGCAAGCCCACGAAGCACTGCCCACGGACAAGCTAGGGAATAGTGCACGGTTAATTGCTTCCAAAAAGCGCCCGTACACAGGCAACCATATCAGTCTCTCTTTCTAACTGAGTACGTACTTTAAAAATCTGCACTTATTGAATGCAAAACATAGTTTATATAATCCAAGTGAACAAAGAAACGCAAAGCGACAACGACTGCCAATTTTCTAGCTTCTTTTGCGCAAAGTGGCACGGCAAATTTGCAATCGCGGTGTTATGTTCACATGATCGAAATCTTTTGTTCACCCGCTGTAGAAAATTTTGCATTTTTGATTTGAATGATTTTAAATTGTCCCAATCGCAGCGTGGGCCGTCTACAGCTCCGCCTTCAGGCCCGTCGTTTTCAATCGCCCGACAGAGATTTCTCAGTCATTTATTCTTTCCTCATTCACAAAATCGAGAACAGAGACTGCCTGCTTCCCACGAGTTATCTGACATTGGCAAAAAAAAGCACTTGTTTAGCATTAAACTCTAAAATAAGCATGATTCTAAATAGAGTGACACCAGCAGCATTACTCCATTGCGTCACCATGCTTGTCCAATTTATACCGGCTCTCTAGATCACGAAAATTGCCGAGTGACAAGTGGTGGACCTCTTGCACTGTTCTTGCGGACGACAACCGCACTTTTCGGCGCATAGTCCTGCCGACATGAGATCACATGTAGCAATGGATTTACATACAGTAGAGAAAAAAAAATGGGGTTCACTTAATGGCTGCCTTAACTGTACGACGTCATAGCATTAGTGGCTTCCATCAGTGGCCTTGGATCCTGTTTGCACATCACTTCGCGGAAACGGACACTGTCGGACAAGACACACGAGGCCTCCCTTTAACCGAGTCAAAGGAACGTGCCTAGGTTGGGACAAGAAGAGGTATGGTGGGCTCATATAACACAGCCTGGTGTTTTATGACATAAGCGTACTGAAATTTTCATTTTCGGCACTGCTTCCATGAAATAAAAGAAAAAAAGGGGGTCCGGATGACCTATACGGTTAGCGTGTCCAACTCGGCATAAATCCAGCATGGGCTCGACGCCCATCGGACTCAAATTTTCTTTTCGATTAATTTATTTTACCTTCTTGCATGCCATAATGGCGTTTGAGGCAAGCTGCGACCTTACATTCAAAATTAATTTGATGTTTTAATCACTTTTTAAATCCGTCGCTTCACGTGCGACGCGACTACCTTTTTAACCAATCCACGTTTCCTTGCACGCCGTCGGTACAGGCGCTGGCACGGCCGGGTTCTCCCGCTGAGCAAGGCATTTAACTCTATTGCGTTTGAAAATTGCATAGTGTTTTTTTTTCTTATTCGAGATGTTTTCTATTAGGCATAATGAGAAAGGGAGAAAGGATACTCCAGAAAGAAGGGGTGTAGGGCTCCTCACGCCTCACGATGACACTTTCACCTCTTTGAACGAATTATTCCAAACGTGCCTTCTATTAACCAAAAACTAAAGTTACGTGTTTACACTTGACTATTACTAGTGGAAAAAAAGTGCCGTGGCAGCGTCAGTCTGCTAATTAAGATTTCCGCTCATCCGACGTCGTGGCCTCAGTGTGCCTCAGTGATTCATTAAATGAAAGATCGTCGGAACTTCCTGTGACTTACTTCAGTTCTGGGGGCATAGCGTCGCCATTTGCTTGGGAGCACGAAAATCTCACGCTGGGGAGAAAAAAATCAGCAGAGGATGTGTTAAAGGCGTATTAAAACAAAGCTAGACTAATCACGAACGTTAATGTTGCCTCACTTTGTGGTAAACAAAATGCTTTCTTAATTGCCTGGTAGTAAACCAGTAGTCCCAGCTTTTGTAGGTGTATCAAATCTAGGAGCACGTTTGAGAAAAAACTGACACGTGAATTTCACACCCGGTTTCTCACTCTTTATTGAGGTTCCAGTGCAAATTTTCTTGAATAACAATGTTGATGGCACACGGGAGTGAATTACCATGGGCGACTAGATCGGCGAGGTAAGTGTCAAAATAAATCTTAGCAACGCACAATGACAGCTCGAAATTCTATTATTTTCTTTCCAACTTCATGCTTGGTTCCTCTAAGATTTTCTTTAGAAGAGTCAACAAACAG
This sequence comes from Amblyomma americanum, assembly GCA_030143305.2. Classification (NCBI taxonomy): domain Eukaryota; kingdom Metazoa; phylum Arthropoda; class Arachnida; order Ixodida; family Ixodidae; genus Amblyomma; species Amblyomma americanum. The sequence continues at coordinate 33,832 of JARKHS020007359.1, read as the reverse complement.
GAATTGCGACAGCACTTTCAGTGGCATTTGCAAAGTCTACAATAAACTGAACGTGCAAGAAAAATGATTTTAATTTAAATCTCTCGAATATCGTGAAGCGCTTTACGACGAATTTTTGTCTTACTTTCTTGACGCATTCGTAAAACTTAGCATTGCTAAATTCGACTACAGTACTAGGAATTTTGGCGGGATGATGGAATGGGCACGTTGACCCTCCAGATATACGTGAGAGAATGCTAGGAACACTATGAGAAGTAGCAGTGTCCTGACAGCAGCACCCAGAGGAAATATTGGGCTTAACTGTTAGAGAAAACATGTAGCATGGACAGAACTGCAGACACAGGAAGCGCGAACTTTCTACTGATTTTACTGCATAGGATAAGAAACTTTTATAAAGAACCAGAGTGAAAAGCGAGGAAGAAGTTATTGAAGTATTCAAGATCATGACCGCCGGAGCAGGAAATATGTATTAGCGCCTCATCAGTGGCTGAAAGATAGCGAAATGGAATTGTTGCGGTGATTGGCCATATTGTAGGTATAGAGGTGAAGGCATTTGTTTCGGGGGCCGAATTATTTCGTTCTGTTATGTTTCACTCTTTACTGTCATTCTGGTCCTGTATAGAACAACCACGTCCGATGCAATACAATTAATTGAAAGTGCACGACTCGTCTGCCTCGTTCTGTGCATATTCAGATTTATCTGTATCAGTTAAGCGTGACCTGTACTATTAATCACATACTAGCCATTGATGTTGCCTTGTGAGCAACACCTTTTGGCGCAATGGTCTAATCATGCAGATAGCGCGATCCATTGGACACAGAAGTTGAGGCCGTTGCTTGTGATTCCATTTTATTGAACGAAGTGTCCAGAACATCGGGTCATGTGACGCCAATAATCGTGAACGCGGTGACGCAGCACAATGAAAGGCTGTATCACATCTCCAAAAGTACGCAATATTAATAATAAAAAAATGCTCCTAATGCTTTGCTTTTTTATGTTGGCTTTGCTTTGCTTGCTGCTGGCTTTGCTCTCTACCTAAGCATTCAGAAGTACCGCGTCGCCTGAATAAACCTCTCGTCTTGCATCTCTAGTGTTAACCGGTGTAAACTCCGTGTGATGTTTAGAATAGTGATATTCGAACTACGTTAGGTATTTATACTAATCAATTCCCTGCATTTCAGGTATTCGAACCTAAAGCACACTCGAAGGCTTGGAGACATCAACAGCATTGCACTAGACGGTCTTGTCAGCAGAAAGCTGATCCATGGGGACATCTTTGATTTACCTTGAACTTCCCGCTGGTCCAACAAATGAAAAATTTGCTGACGACAAAAGCAACCATTCAACGTGCAAGAAGTGCGGCCGGCTTTCCATGTCCATGTACAGAGACCCGGGAAACCATAAGTTCTGCCAGGCCTGCTTGCGTGCGCAGATCGACCAGCGCGGCAAAGACATCATTCATTGCGAGGATAAGAGCAAGGACATTTATCAGGTAAGTTATTGCCACTGCGGGAAAGAACTGCGAAACAAAACTCAGAGTGGCGGTGGCAAAAATGCATTATTGACACTTCTAAGTAGTCTTGACGGCCGGAGTTCTTACTCTGGAACTCAGTTGGCTAAGGCTGCTGCCCTGGCTGTTGTGACGAGGTCTTTCTCTTCTATGCCATCTGAGCTGCACAGAGCTGCCTCCCATTATTCCTGCGTTGATTTTTCTGTTACTTTTATGCACCTGTTTCTAGGCACGGCTCATATCGTCTGATGTAAGTCTGCGTTCTCCTTCAGAACCTAAACTTCCGATCGGACGGCTGCGGGTCTGGCATGTAGCTCATATGGGGTATTAAAGTTGTTGGTGTTAAATTTACGAAGTGAGTTCTCTTCGAATTTATCTAATGTTTTGTCCAGCGGGGCGTATATCCTGCGGAACCATCTGGTGGGCTCAACAATGTCTATGAAGGTTAGCAGTGGGGTAAGGGGGTACTACAGCATCTCTGTAGGGCTCCCGGAACAAAAATTTTCGGCCTGAGGTGTGTGCTCCTTCGTTCTCTGTGATACCGTGGTGGCATGGTACCTATACTAAATGTTTCTGTTCTGATTTGTAGCCTCTTTCATGCCACTTAACTTAGATACCAGTGCCAATGCGCAATTTGCAAATCAGTTAGTATGTTTTTCGATGCATGTAGCATAACCGCTGATGCGCCATGTTTGTAGATTAAAAATTGTATGTTTTTGCTAATTTGTGATATAAACGGCGATGACGGATTCCTACATTACTCCTCAAGTGAGCAGTCGGGTTCTTAATTGCTCATTTTCGAGACACATTATTTCTTACGTTGACAGCAGAGAATACGCGATATGTGAACGGCGGCAATGTTTTTTTTTTTTTGCTGAGGTGCACATGCCGAAATCTTGGAGCGTAATCATACGATGGTGCATGTTAACGTCTGGGGAAAAGATTGGGGCGCTCTTTTCATCTTAGAATTATTCGAAGGGACTCTTTTGAGCTCCCATTTTTAAAACGTGGTACTCTGGACTGCTCGTATCGCTCTGTTCCTGCTTGCTTTTAGTGTGTTTGCATTGTATCGGCAATGCACACAAGCTGATAAAGCTTCAGTATTATTAATATACACTGAATTTCCTCCGGAAGGATGTCGCAAATCTCACTGCTATTTTACTGCAAAGTCAATCGCCCAAGGGCGGAAGGAAAGGGTTTCCCACACTGTAACCTCTAAACCAATGTCCTCTGATTGGCGGAGATGTGGTTAAAACAGAGGGAGGGAAGGAACAAATCAGGAAGGATGCTTTCAGGCAAACGGAATATTGAATGGTAGTTTAGGACAAGCCAATGAACAGAAAAAATTTTCTTCTGTCTCAGTTTCACTTTATTCAAGGCCTGGAAACCAGGACAAGCACTCCTTGTTCGTGGGTTTGCCACCGCTTGCTTCATGGCACTTAGCATCGAAATTAGTTGGGGGAATTTTGAATGCTTAGTTTACCCGATGGTTTGCTAAGGACCTCAAAACTCTTAAGTGTGAGCTCAAGATGCCTATCATCAGTCAGATTCGGCGGCGGGTACGCAGAGTAAGTCATGATTATAAACACCTTCGTGAACAATTGGACTGCAGGTTGTATTTCAACTGAGTTTAAAATGAAGATATTCCCATTAATATACGCGGTGTTCGCGGTGTTCGGCGCCAGTTCTAATGCCTATAAATGCACTAATTCTGAGCCTCCGTTTCATTCTGCGTCGCAATGAATTCGGCGGACCGAAATCGTGACAAATGATGTTCTTTGTTTTTGCAGGTTGAAAGCATGAAGAATGGGACAAGCCTCGATGAATCCTCTCCATTCGTGTCGTCATTAAAGGGACCAAACAGCGCGGAACAGCCGGCAAAAGATAGCGGCATCCGCAACACTCGCGGAAGGTTAAAGGAGCCGTGTGATGAGTGCGTCAATTGGTGCTGCTTTCCATTTAGTGTGATTTGCGGAATGATCAGCCGAATTTGCATGTGCCTTTGTGGAGAGTGAATGAGTGATTGTCGCAAGGCTGAACCTCAGAACATCGACTACGACAATCATAATGAACTGCGTACTCTTTGATATGAAGGCGAAACTAATCAACTGGGAAACACCTGTGATGGCCTGGTCGACCTCTTCATTTCCTTCCTTTCACAGTGGAAAAGATTTCCTAAGCAAAAACATTCAGGCTTCTTCAGATTCTCTGGGAATATAAAGGCTTTGTATAATCGTAGAAGTCGTGAAATGTCTAGAACTGTCGGTACACGAACTGGTATATGAAATGGAAATCAGAGGTTCAATGACTGACTTTTGCCCACGCATGCCTAGCAGAGCAAATCAGTCGTGTAATAACGTGTTCACCAAGAGTAGACAGACAGAGTCAGGGGAGGAAGATGTCGAATTAAGCTAATGAAACTGCGCTTCACGAGTAAGTCCAGGAGCAACTATCCGCAATTTCAGTTGCACAGGTCTTATAAAAAAAAAAACATCTGCTTTTATTGCATAAGAAAATGTTTTCACAAATGCCCTGGCCTTAGAGCTGCGAGTTTGAGAGTTCATAGACCTAATATTTATTATCAGCATTATTGGCAGTAAAAGAAGAGATTGTACAAAACACTGACTGCATTCTTTAAGATTCGTAAGTTTCTTGACCTCCGTGTTGCCTTCGACTGCCTGCACAATAAAATTCTCCTCTACAACCTATGCTCATAATGTATCCGTGGAGAACGCCTAATCATGGTTAAATTGCGCCAAATAATTAGAAGACACTTCGCATCCCGAGAGAGCGAATAATCTTCCTGGTCGCCATTGTTTGCAGTGCAACGCAGGGATATATTTTTGGTCCCATCATTTTTACGTATTATAGTGTTCAGTGGAATAGTACACAACAGTTAAAATGCTCTTAAGCTTATCACGTGGCTTCTTTACCACCGAAGGTGCCGTAAACTCTACATCATCAAGATATCATTAAGTATTTGCTGCCTTGCGTAATTCGTCGCAGACTAATCTAATACACTCTGTCACACGAGCACGCAAAAACCCTTTTTACCTAAGCGATCATTTACTGACTTGAAGTATTTTAAATGAAAGGAGTTGCGCAGCAGAGACACGGGCGCTGGTGGTCTATTTTTAGCGTTTAATTCCTTGCCGAGACACGCCATCGAAAGTGTGGCGCTAGATATAGAAACAAAACCAGTCAAAATAAACCGGTGTATCTCACAATATACATCAGAAGTGTATTGCATTACACGTGTTTTAGTAAATGTAAATGCGTTATATTCAGAAACGTTAAAGAAGATTTATTCACACAGCTTTCAATGCCTTCACAGAAGTAGCGACGTTTGCAAGTTTGTCTAGCGAACTTGAAGAGGGTGCGGCGTGCGACCGTATCGCCATCGCCATGGAAAGGATCATCTGCTTACGAGAGTGCTGCGGAAAAAGTGCATTATTGAGCCTACTTAATCTTCTGCGCAACATAAAACCCTTTTTATAATGCATAAACGTGACACAAAAACGTACATTTGCTTCGTCTCTTTGTTAGATAATAATTACTAGCGTCCAGAGCGTTGGAGGCCACGCCTTTCCAGCCGTAAAAGAGATCGGTGACCTCCGGGTTTGGAAAAGACCGCTTCTGGAAAGGCGATTAAACTCTGCCGTGTGTCTGTGAATGCAGCTAACTTTAGGAAGGGGTGCTTTTTGTTCACACGCCTTTAGAATGCCCGTGTGATAAGGGTATAATTCGATTAAGCTCTACCAAACTTAGAGCCATATTCTTTTCAGCCACAAATAAATCATTTTTTAAAACTTAGAAGCATCTTTTTTGGGACGATAATTCAATGAAGAAGAAGAGCCTCGTGACGACGAACAAGACAGTCCACGCCCGTACGACTAAAGTATGAGTGTCGAGGAGGAATCCAATTGTAATGAAAGCAATACACCATTCTGCCGAAAATGCGTTAACAGAAAAATATTTTAAACGTAAAATATCGTTATTTTCCATCAGTTGGAAATGTCGGCCTTTCAGCAAAAACTACGATTACCATTTCGTTCGTTTTTTGCAGATATATCGAGATGTGCGAAAATATAAAACGAAGGTCTCCAGCAAATGCAGATGTGCGGTCGCACCCGAACAAGACCGTTCTCTTCTCTCTCGCTCTTGATTTAAAACGGTGCGTATGCTGTGCCTGCCGCTCCATGGGCCGAGAGGTTGCTGACGTTGCAGCTACTATAACGTTCTTCAGTTTCTCATTTCGTTGCCACAGTAAATGCCTGTCGTACGGCGGGCTCTCGTCGCGAGAGTGACGGTGAGACGCTAAGATGGACGAGCATTATGTAGCATCATGTAAAAAGTTCATTACAAATCGCATTTTCCTTCCCACGTATCCCCGTGCCGGCCATGTGATGTTTCAGCAGTCGAGAAGCACTTGCAGCAAGTGACACTAAATTAACCAGCATGAAACTTGTATGATTGGTTTGGTTTAGGGGGGTTTAACGTTCCAAACCGACTCAGGCTATGAAAGACGCCGTAGTGATGAAACTTTTATGAGGTACACAGATTTCTGAATAGCATACCAATGTATACCCCTTGTTTCAGAGCTGGAAAATGTCTGTCTGGCTATGATCTCAAAAATGTCGCAGAGTCAATACCTGCTCGCCAAATCAAAGCCCTGAAAGAACAGAAAAGACGTGTTCTTCGACCAAATATTTTTTTTATACTGAACTCAAACAATTCTCACACATAATGTTCCCTACTGTGATCAACTCATTGCCCGAACAAAAGCTCCGCAGTTTTCTAAAAAATTACGGTGGTCGGTTACGTAATCTAGTGACGCGGGTTCAATCCCGAAAACTGAGCATTTTGATAGATTTGCATGTCTGGTTTGGTTTGAAGATTTATAATGAATTGTACACATCTCCATCTGAAACATTATTTCGAAACCCAACATTTCCAGATCCGGCGAGAAGACGCATAACCATTAGCTTTGCATCAGTTTATCCTCTTCTCTTGGCCTTCCTCACTGAATCCTGGCCTATCCCTGTCGTGGTTATGTGCCATGTCACAAAGTGAACAACAACAAGAGCAATACGGACGATTCATTATCCCCTTGTTCCTCTCTAGCCGCGTCTACGGTGTGACGGGCACTCCGCTTACTGAAATGTTTGGTACTACTTCACGTGTGCTCATTACCGTTGGTTTAGGTGCCTTGCATAGAGGAATTTATCAAATGAGGTTGCTCACATTTTGGCGAAGGCATCTCTTCAAGGCCCAATCATGGCTCTCCTTCCGCTCTGCTCATATACAGGGTGTTTCACATAAGACTTTACATAGTTTTTGAAAATAGGCTTTTTGAGTTAGAAGAGCGCTTTTTTCGGCATAGCATCGTCAGCGGTGTAGTACATCAAAATTCAGCTATGATGTGTTCACTAGCAGGCTGGTTAACTAATATTGAGTACTTAACTTTTTAACTGTTACTGTTAAACTCTTAATTATTAAGAGGCGTGTAGCCCACCGAAAGCAATATCCATGTCAGTTTTTAGAATTTCGAAATGCTCTCATGGCTCTCATGGCCTAAAAATTATGGTGATTTCGACCAGTTACGTGCACTGGAGACCTTGGTTTGCATGCAAGCTTCTGGAAGGTGCATGTATTTTGGCGCGAGGTAGCCGATAGCCAAAATTTGTTGGGCCACAGCGCCGACAGTAACCGTGTTTTCGCAATTCCAAAAGCTGATATGGATATTGCTTGCGGTGGGCTACACGCCTCTTAAAATTAAGGCTCCTAACAGTAATAGTTAAAAAGTTAGCTATTCAGTATTAGTTAATCATGCTGCTAGTTAGCAAGTTTTGCCTGTATTCTGATATAGAACAGTGTTGAAAAATGCTACGCCGATAAAAGCGCTCTTCTAACTCAAAAAGCCTATTGTTAGAAATAGTCGAAAGTCTTAGATGAAAAGTCATTTATTACAGCGGCGCAGGTATCTGCTATTGAAAGAATTTGCTGCCTCAGCGCTTACTTCCTCTCCCGACTATTAGCAAGTTCTCTTCCGGTGGTGCAGTAAAGAATGGCGATCGCACAAGCTTGAGGTTTCTTTCACGCGTCTACGTTGTCGCGAGCCTCAATTAAACTTCTACTTGCATAGATCTGGTTTGGCGGCCTCCCCATTGTGCCCTCTCCGCGCTGAACCCCAAGCGATTGACTATTTCCGGTTGCCCTTCCGGCGCTTATCCTCTTTACGGTGACGCCTGCTAGAACACCCTTTACGACACCTCGGTTTAAGTTCGTCCGCTGAGGTTCTTCTGTCTCTTGGTTCGTCTATCCTTGGGCACAATAACAGGAATGTGCTCTCCGCCATTCAAAGTTTCCTTTTAGACACGAAGCGGCTGTCATCTAAAATCTTTCTGAATTCCTTCTTCTGACTACTCATGATGAAAATTCTCCTGTAATCAAATCAACCTAAACATTGCACGTATTTTCAGCCACCAACCTTCCAGTTTATGATTTGCTCCTAATTGAAATCAGTGAGTCTGCATTAATTTTTTTTCTTTCGTCTTCTTATTTGAAGACCTTCTCTTCAGCCTCTATCCGTCGCCGCCCGTGTATTGGCCAATCACCCGAAGTGGGCACGCACCATTAGTTTGTTGAGGAGAACAACAGCAACGACCAGACGAGGAAGACGACAGAAGTCTCTCTGTCTTTTCCTTGTCCGTCGCGCCTATCTCGGCTACCGTCGCCTTTGTTCCCATAAACACTTGTAACTTTACTCTTTCCACAAGAATACTCACAGAGTTTATAATCGCGCTTAAACCGCCCACCGCCTGCCTGATGTCACTGCCAATTGGCTCTTAACAGCCTTAAACTTCATCGCCATTCCAAATAACCTATGATATAATGCGGAGCCGAGTTGGTGTTAACGGACAGATTGAGGAGCAGTAGCACTGCTGAAGCTGGTTGTCTGAAGTCGCGATTGTCGTGTTTCAATTCCAGGCATATGACGCAGTTCTGAAACGAAACTCAATGATTTTCATTTTTAGCGTCTCATCAATAGCAGTCGGGCTTTGGTACAGGCGTGAGCACCCCGTAGCTACCAGCATGCCGTAAGACACTGGCGACCAAACCTTTTACAGCGAGTGCTATATCAACCACATCCCCTGATGGCCACGCATTAATGCTGCCTTACCTGTCTCGTGGCCTTACGCTGTAGGTAGATTACGTTGCTTTGTTGCAAATCTAGTCCTATAAATAGCGCAGGTGTCACCCGCGGAGAGCCGGCGATCTCGCGTTGCAGGTCACTAGTCCGTACCCAGCTTTGTTAGGTTTAACCGTGTTGCTTCTACATGCAAGCAGAACAGCTTGTAAGATTGAAATTGGTCATAAATTCATATTTCAGCGCCGATAGTTCGGAAACCAAATGTGGCTATCATACTACTTCACTGTCTATTAGGATCAGATCCGGCTTCAGGTATTGTAGTCGCTTTGCGCACCAACGCTAGTGACGTTGCGGTTTTGGAGGACACCTTGATAGCCGCAAGCAAGGCACTGGCTTGCTTCCAGCAAGACCCTTGTCGTGTTTGCGGCCGGCTTCGCAACCCCCTATATTAAGAAACTGATAACGTTTCCGCTCTTCTTAGTTGTGACGTAAACTCGGAGATCTGACCATATAGCCTGCGCGCCCTGGCACCGCTTCACGACTGCTTCAAAGCCAAGCACGAGGCGCGAGCGCCCTCTGTCTAATGCAGCCGAAGAGTGCCAGCCCACGAGGTTGCAAGTGGTTTTAAGGAAAGGTGCAGTAGCAGTTTTATATGTGGAAGATGCACGTATTACACCTCCAAGGAAGGTTTTAAGAAGAGGTAGATGGTGTAGACCCTAACAAATTGATGATGTTTAGGGTAGCTCTCGTTCAATTCCGCGATGTACGCAATAAACATGACTTTTGCGAAGCATTTTTTCCCCATTATTTTGCGTGTGAGGCGTCGCATTGTACATGGATATTTCCCAGCACTGCCAATAGGTCATGTCCAGAATATGAGCCGCCAAGACCATGACTTGCGCCATAATGCGATGAGGAATTGAAAAGAGACCTGAAAGCTGCCTCACGGCTGTTCGAATATTCTGAATAATATTACGAATAATATGCATATTATGAATAATGGGAATAATAAGAATAATGTGAGTAAAAGACGACATGGGGGCTGGCTTCACGAGCTGTGCCCTGGCATGCCGACAGGCCTCCTTTCTTGCCGCTGCTGCAACGGCGTGCGCAACGAGCTGCGCTTATCAACAAGGAGCATTTCCCGTACCGACAATCAGTTCCGTGTTTGCGAGCCAGCCTTGTTTGTTAGCTTTCGATTCCGTAGTCCTTGAAGCCTGTCGACTGGAACAGAGTAGGAGAATCGTTGAAAGGAACGGTATACAGCGCAGACCAGTGGGCACGAAACATGATCATCAGACCATAGGTTGATCACTCCTAGAGAGTTTTTGTGCAGTGAAAGCGGTGAGTAAAGCTCCATGCAATTGAGCTCAGCAGTCCTGTAGTCCCTGCCGCAAAGACGGCTACTTGTTATTGCGGAGGCTAGTTTCTCGTCCGCTTAATTTATACCGGGAAGGTCGGGACTGCTACCTTGGCGAAGAACAGCAGCAGGTTCGGCCAGTAACTAACCTGGAGATAACAGAAACGACTCTTCTCGACTGTTGCATTTATATCTGGTTGTGTGTTTCAGGAGTGTTGTTCGCAGAAGAACTGCATATTACACGGCCTTCTAAGGAACGCACACGGTGGCGAGCATAGCAACCGACATCGCACAACTGGATGTACGTTCGATGTGCAGTGAGCGCGTCGTAGAGGTAACGATAGACACCTTTAGCATACCGTGTACTGTGTTACCGTTGCCGGAATACCGAGAGCTCACCCACCGCCGTTGCTCCCGCAGTGATTCGTCCCGATATAGTCGGTGCACGGACAGCTGCTGGGTATCTGGCGCCATCCTGCACCCTGACGAATGCGCACTGACGAAGTGCGGGCTCCGGGTACTCTGGTAACAGTAGCAAGGTACACGGAATGCTAAAGGTGTCTAATGTGGCTCCTATACTTGGACAGGATAGGGTCAGATGCATTTTAGCTAATGCATCGCTGTACATGTGTCTTCAGCAGGCAGAAGTCTTGTCGCAAAAAGTTCTTTCGATGATGCTAGGTCTGTATAACAAGGCGATAATACCTGAAGGCGCTTTGCGTCTTTTTACCTAATGAAGCAAAATAGCTACATTCAGTTTCTGAACTATCGATATCCGAAATTACAGTCACCGTCTCCTCAGGCTACCGTACTTTCGGGCTGCCTGAAGCGAAGTTTTCGCTTCTTAAATACTCTGATTTCGTGGAATCCCAAATTTTGAGAGAAATAATCAATTCTAACTAGGAAATCAACCTTGCTCGTTTTCAATTTTCGGCCACTGATTGCCCACACGGCAGGAAAATCTCAGGAGATAGTTTTACTGTGAACTGGAAAATCCGTGCACGCACATTGTCACAGAACCTAAGACCACTACATTTAGCCACGGGCGCATTTCGTTCCCAGAAACGTATGCAAGGACGTGAATGCCGAAGGAATTTGCCCAATAACAGCGTCCTCTTAACGTAGGCCATCCTTTCCAATCTTACCGCGAAAAGTAAGTAAAACAGTGCATGTGTCACTTTCCTTTTCTATCCTGAGGTAACTCCGGCTCAAAAAGTACCGTAAAAGCGCAAATATTCCGTAAGCTTAATCCTGGCTTATTCCCGAAGAAAAGATTAGTTGGCACAAGATTCCATTAAGTGCTGAGAATGCAATAGCATTAAAGGCCTTTTTTGTACCAAAACATGTGGTTCTTATCGAATATTTCCGCTCCTTTCTATATTCCTACCACGCTTTCTAGCTCATCCCCAGTCGTATCCAGATTTTCTCCCCTTTAAATTTACCCTTTTTCTTCTCCGGGCAATCTATCAATCCTGCCTTTTTGAAACGGGGATCTGATCTGTGCAGTCAAGCCGTTTCGAAGAATGATCGAATTTGACGATGAAAGGCGCCAGACGAAGGTTTTTTTTTTTTCGATGGGGCTTCTAATGATATCGAATTAAACACGCGTAGTGGGCGCTTAAAGGACTATAGACACAAAATTTTTGCTTGCTTGTTTTCTTTTTTTTCAAACAATGCGCTAGACATTCGTATACATTGGGCACCCTGTGGTATTTGTGTACGACCAATAAATAATTTTTTATTGAATTTATTCTTGATGCTGCTTTGGTTTCATTGACCGAACGACGACTGCGACGTCAAGTTGATGTTTTTGTCACGTGATCCACTAAAGAAACTGTAATATATTCACTGACAGGTCATTTTTTGTCATTTCAGGTCTTGTAAAAGGCTGTATTAAATGTTGTAGTAATTTAAACCTACATAAAAGCGATTATATTGCAGTTTTTCTAGGGGATAACGTGAGAGAAACATCAACTTGACGTCACAATTGTCGTTCAGTTGATGAAACCGAAATGCTTGAGAGAAAATTCAATTATAAATTATTTAGCTTCTTCTACGCAAATTCCACCCGTTAATGTCTAACGCATCGTTCGACAGAAGAAAAGGAGCAATAAAATTAGGTGTCTATGGTGCTTTAAGCCAGAGCTCATTCCATTTGCTTAGAACCTGGATCAAGAAGAATAAAATATTCGGAATGCTAAGTTTTCTTTTCGTTTGTGCAATACTCATGCATCATTTTTCCTAAAAAGAACGTGTGAATAAGAGTAGCGCTAAATTTGTAGTCAAGCGGATCCCATGAAAACACGAGGCAATAAACAAACAAACGTGAGCGAGTAACTTTTACATTACACGTAGGCAGCCTAGCTTCGACCGGCTTTGGCACCTAACTTGACTGTTTATTTCTTTGCCATGTTCTTGCAGCAAGAAAAAAAGTACCAAAAAAATTCTAAGATAATATTTCTCCTGGAAACTGCTATTATCACGACTCATAGCGACAGAACAAGAGATTAGATCGTTTTCTCAAGGCTTGGAAGTGCACTTCAGTTTGTCGAGGTGTGTCTGCTACCTGAGTCGCACTTCAAAAAGAGATTTCTTACTTCTATGACGCTTTCTATTTACTGAATCCTCGTGATTGGTTTCATTCGAATTACATCTCTGCAGAACAACTTACTCGCCTGGCGTACAATTATTTAAGGAGGGTTCTTGCAATGAGCCCTTTATTGCTTTCATACGTGCAGCGTTAGTTTGGTCGCTTTTACACCCAACTTTATATTTTGTTTATTGAAAAGCGCGACACATCATTGCGTGGGCAGTAATTGTTAGTGGTCGGTGACCATCTCCATAATTTTTTACCATCAATATTAAATTACACGATTGTAGAATATTGTAATGCAATGTAAGAATACATTGGTGAGAATGGCCTAACTTTCCAATGCGTAGCAATACCTTGATTTTAGCGTTTCTCTTGCACACTCTCCGAGTAGTAAGGATAGCCGTACAAACCAAAGCGATTCGTTTTTGACTAAAAAGAAAAATACAAGGGTCCCCGAGAATGGATCGACTGATGTATTGATTGATTAGTGCATTATTATATTCTGCGAAAAAATTGCAATAATAAACTTCGCGCTAAAGAAAGGCAGATATCCTCGACTTCTGGATATGGTGTGCCTTGAAACACTCCACACTAGAATACCTGCACCACTAAAAAGACTGAAACTTGGGTCAGGCTTCTGGTGCGTTGTATTTTCATGCTTACAGTATAGGTCCGCGCTTTTTAAGGAAGACGAACGGGAACAACTAAAATAAAGAGAACGCTTAGCCTGCACTCAAACCCTTGACATATTAACTTGACATAGCTAAAAAATTACTATATCTTTCAAAACTCCACATTTAAAATCCGGAAACTAATTTAAAAACAGTCATCGCATAGCAGTTTAGAAGTAAAAATTGAAGCCTTCGTTCTTAGGAATAGTAGTCCAGGAACAAAATCTTTAATGCCTGCTAAGAAATGCTAACCTTCAAGTTACGCTCTGAATCTACTGCATCAAACTGTTTAATAATACTTTTGAACAAAAGAGAAGATTTCATGCAATGGTCCTGAGAAGTACAAAAGGTAAGGAAGGTATTCTTGACTACTTACATGCTTTGAATGCGAAAGCATTAATTTAGAGCACAGCTCTTAAGCACCCGTTCGGTGGTTGAGCCGTGTCGATGCCGTCGGTGTGACCGAGACAAACCATAAACCATGAATAAAAATAAACATTGCAGCCACTGGGATTCGAGCCAGCGGTGTCATGAACGAATAACCTTCTCTGGTCAATGCACGAGAGCAAAACACTCTCGCGCTGTGCACTGCCCGTCACCGTCGTCTACTAATACTGCTATCGAAAAAATATAAACATTCTCGCGTGCTGGGGCACTGCAGATTGTCGTCTTCATCAAATCGAACTGCTATCGAACTAATATAGCCGCCAGACGTGCCAACGACCCAACAAAGCAAAACAATAAGCTTACAGAGCTTGCGTCACCGGCAGAGCTGCGTAATTTCGCATTAGGAAGAATCCTAATGGTCCTTACAAAATTTGTTTAGTTTTATTTACTTTCCTCAAATGACACACCGACTGATCTGCACACAACGCCCATACTATATTCAACTTTGTTATGCATCTTGATTTGCCACTATTTTCGTAATGTTTGAACGTACTTTATGTACACACATTGCATCAATTTGATAAATACCATGTTGAAAAATGAGTTTTCTGCCCTGTGGTTTGTGTGCTCACATTACAATATGAAAGTATTTGGTTAAATTCCCCACACCCCCTGATGAAACATTATTTTTATTTGATACAGCCGTAACGTCATCTGGGAGGACGTTACTTCGTCAAACCGAATTTATTTGGATTTTATCTGTACTCCGGTCATCTGTATGTACATGTGTACATGCAAATAAAGTTGAATTTCTTTGGATTTTCCGTCACGACTTTTACGGTCATCAACTCATGCCTTTGTTGCAAATGTGCCATATAAGGCTTTCGTATAAAAGGTGATGTTTTGTCATGCAATGTACGTTTGTCCCGATTTGTGAATACGTCCTATGTTTGGAAAAAAAAATTCTGTGCTATTTAGAGTGAAATTAGCACGACTTTTCTTACCTCATTTCCCGAACAATTCTAGGAGACACACAAGTGTAGAGTTTCGTTTCGAAACATAAAAGCTAGAGAAATCATCATGAATTTAAAAAAAAAATACCACAATATTTGTGCATCGATAATTCTCTCACGAATTCGAAACTGGTCAATATTGTATTCTTCACAAATTTTACCGCTCTAGATCTGCTTTTGGATTACTCTTTACATTTAAAGACCGCAAACTCTGCTTTCCTTACAAACTAGTCCGAGCTCATGCTTGAAAATCACGATTTTCTAATTGTACAATGAAAAGTGTCAGGGAAGGAAAATATCGTACAATTTAGATATACGAGACTTGCACCTCCGCTTTAGCGAATTTTTGTTGCTTTGTTTTTTTTATAGTTCTTTCTCATGGGTTTGATTTTATGCAGCAGTTTTGTGTGCCATGTAAGCAGAAAAAATGATCAGATGAGTAAAGTGGTAGCCTTTTTGTGTGAAAAAATAGAAATTCCGAGTGCAAACAGTGACACATTAAATTTAGAACTAAGTTCTGTGCTTATAAACACGTCCCCAAACTGTCTTATTTTCAAACATTATTGAGCTACCTCCTGCTCAACGCTTCATGAACGGTGAAATCAGTTTTATATATTGAAATGCAGTTCTGAGTGTACTTAATATTGAATGGCTTTGATGCTCAGCAACTGGCAGGCGCACCCCCTCATTTCTCGCTTTAGCCTTCGCAGGCGCGTGCAGTGTACCGTTCTTCACACGTTCAGTGCGTTGCATAATTAGGTTTGACTTGTGTCCATATTAATGTTGCACTTAAGAGGAATCTGAACTCGTATTTTTACCGCGGGAACTCTATCTTCATGTTCCAGGCATTCCTAAAAACTTCGAATTATTGTCCTGTACGACTGATTGCCCTAAATAAATCGGATTAAACATCCCGGCTCCCGCCTTTTTTTTTTAAAACTCAACACGATAGGCAGGAGCAGTCAACCAACGCGTCAGCCAGTCCCGCGGCGGCTTGCCGCTCTGCCATCGGCGGAGTGATACATAAATCAGAGTCCACAGGTATTTTTATTTCCGTTGGCCTAATATGCGGCTATATTTTCTGTGACTGAAACTTTCTATTCACAGACGCCAAAAAACTAAATAAAAGCAAAGCGAAGCCATCACTGGTCTGGCTGAAAGGCACTCCACGTGTTGGTTGACTCCGCCTACCTACCGCGTTCAGTTAAAAAGTTGTTTTTGTTTACGTCTATGGGGGTTTAACGTCCCAAAGCGACCCAGGCTATGAGAGACGCCGTAGTGAAGGGGTCCGGAAATTTCGACCACCTGGGGTTCTTTAACGTGCACTGACATCGCACAGTACACGGGCCTCTAGAATTTCGCCTCCATCGAAATTCGACCGCCGCGGCTGGGATCGAACCCGCGTCTTTCGGGCCAGCAGCTGAGCGCCATAACCTCTCATCCACCGCGGGGGCCGTTCAGTTAAAAAAAAAAGGCGGGAGTCGGGATGTTTAATCCGGTTTAATTAGGGCAATCGTCTGCACAGGACAATAATTCGCTGTTTCTAAGAATGCCCGGAATGTGTACATGGATTTCTCAGATTCCTCTTTAGTGCACCTTTAAGTTGTCCCGAACTAAATAAAGGCAGGAAATGGCTCAAGTTTTTTAAGAATTCTTTCTGAAGTCAAGGACTTAGTTTGTGGTATTAGGGAGCGATATAGAATTTGACGTTTCCAGCTCTTCGAATTATTATTTCTGTGTATTTTGTCTGTAGCCTGCCCCTTTGTTTAATGAATCTCTTACCTATATCACTTCTTCGTGAGAACCATGTTTATAGCGCGCTACTGCCGTTGAAATACGTACAGGTAATTTTGATCGTATCCCTGTAAAACATCGGCTTTGAGAAATATAGCCATCAGGTTTCCACCTCTCATTTCCAGGCAACAATGGCCGAGTCATCACCCGCGGAGAGTGTGCTAACCTGCCGATTCTGTAATAGGAAAGTGAAACGCCTCAACATAATGCAACATCAAGCCATTTGTCCGAAATCACTGGCTTCTTGCACCTACAGCGGAGAAAATTTGACGAAGGAAGCTAAATGGGTAAGCACACCTACCTCCGCTCATAAAATCATCTTGAAGTCGCTCCCTTGGATAAGGAACTCTTTTAACGTTTACATGCATGACATTAAGTGTGTACAGTGGCCAGATATGTATAGCATGTGAAGTTTGACACAACTTTTCAAGCGAGCAACAAATGTGCCCATATCTGCCTAAGTGCGCATACCATAGGAAGGCAAGCATATATATGGTGGCAGGAAGTCAGAAGTTAATACTAATAGCCTTATGAAGCAGAGGATACTATATATTGAGATTTGTTGGTAGAGGGTTCCAGAGCATAGCGCAGCACGCCAGTCAAAGAGACTGTGTGTGATGAGTGAAGTCGATCATGAGATTTAGTGCCATTCAACTCGTAGGCCGTCTGCGTAACATAGGCATGCTAAGCTTTATAAAATGCGCAGATGACTAGCGCAGTGGGTGTATTCCTAAGTCTAGATTTACTGTATATTTTGCTGCATATTGCCGGTCGATCAGGTAAAAGCAGGGAAAATAGCCAAGTAGGTTTTATTTCTGCCATAGGCAGAATGCGACTTCTCGCGTTTATATTGCAGTCTACTTTCCTTATCTTCAAGGGTATCGAGGTCGGTAGTCTCAAATAGTGCGCGTTGCTTTCAGGGCAGCTTTTATGCCGTATCAACTGCTTATTTTACTTGATCGTCTTTATTACTAACAAAACTAGTACTGATGGCTTAGTAATTTATTACCTAACACAGCGTGGACGCCTTTGATGGAGCGATTTTTGTAGTTTGCGAAAGAAGTAGAGCGCGAACAGCCAGGGTAAATCGATTTTAAAATTTCTGAAATCTTAAATTAGGCACATTACTTTTCGATACGCGAACGCATAAAATCAGGATATATAGATATATTTAGAGTTAAGCATATCTATATTTAACGAATATAAAGGCTGCTGTTGCATTATTACATGACTCGCTTAAACTTTTCACTTCTCTTAACAAAAATTATTTCTGGTCCAAGCAAGCGAACTAGAATAGAATACGTAAAGCAAACAGCACCCAATCCAAGTGCGCAATGTTTTCGATACGTGATGACGCTAACTTGGGCTATAACGGCTTCATCTTCCCATAAACCAAACTATAATCGGATACAAATCAATAAAAGAGTATAGTCACCCTAACAAAGGACCCCGTTACAGCCATTGGCGTCGCCCGATTCATATTAACCTGCAGCGTGACCACTCCAGGAGTCACTGACGAAAAGGGGCAGCCCCTAGCAGCATAATCAGTCTACACCCACTAGCAGTATTATAACAATCGGCGGACGCCATTGGCTGCAAGGAGGCTGCAAGGGTAAATCCGTTTTCTTCTTGACTTGTAACCGCCTATATTACTGTGCACCTAATGTACGTATAAAAACTTGATAACAACCTTGTTTTTAATTTCTAGTTAAAATATTTCTGACCCAGCACTTTAACATATCTTGCGAGACTTGTGAACCCCTCAATTATTTTCTCGTAACCTTATTTAGTTAAATTGAGTGCTTATCTTTTGGCTTTAGAACGGAGTAGATTCCATTTAGGACTCCTAAAAACTCACCATATGGCATCTTTTTTATTTGCAGAATCACGATGAAAGGTGCGAATCCAAACCCCAGAGCAAGGACAAGGTGATGAGGATTTTTTAATTTCACTGGAATTCACTGTCTCACTTTGTAGACCACGATAACAGGCCTTGACATATTAGGGTGCCGAGAGCTTCACAGAAGCCAAACTATACCCCTCTAGTTTCTTATAGATGACATGCTACCCCAAAATATATTGGGTTAAGCTTTATCGAGATTTCGCATGTTCTATAATTTACCACAATAAAAATTGGTTAAATTAGCTCTTATAAGCAGCTTGTACATTTTTTTTTTAAGAAGAGTCGTTTACGTTTTTTTAGCCTATTTCTCGGAGAAATGTTGCGCGAAGAACTCAGGGTTGCCTAGATGCAACTGTCTCGAGTTTTTTACGCTATTTTTGAGTGTAGGACGTGATCATTCCAGACATAATGACCAAGTATTTGCCATGACAAGTTTCTCAAAGTTAAAGATAGTTTCGCGTTTTTTTGTGTGTTGTAAATGATGCGTGCCCGTAAGTACTTACACTTTATCTAAAAAAATTCGTTGAATTAGAGTAGTTCGCAGTGAACTAAACGGAACCATGCTTAAGCTTTAGGCCTCTAAATATTTCTTTAAATTTCGCCAGCAGTTCCTGGTCAGAACGTGCGACACAACTGATAACTTGTTTCCCGGACATAAGCTAAATATATTAAAAACAAACTAAACTCTCCTTTCCTCTTGAGCTCGGTAAAGTGACTCTGAACTATGACAAGCACTTATGTGCACCACTTGTTGAGACTACACACCGGGACTACCTGGATATTTTTGTGACACGACATCACCAAAACAAATCTTTCACGGCTACAGCTGTTAATAGAACGCCCCTTGCTCAGTCAGCGCCGGCGTAACACTGCCCCCTGCTGAATGCCGTGCTTGCAGTGCCGTCCCAGATGACAGTACTACAATCAACCATGTTCAATGGTCAGCATGCGATAACATCCGACGTGACGTCAGTAGAACACTTGAACTAAACTCACCACGCTAGGTGCTCCCGAATCAGTGACGTCACGAGTATTTTTATAGTAACCTCACACTCAATCTATCAGAAATGGCATGAAATAATATTGAATAAACAAATTTTTAATCCACACCACACGCAGCCTTTGCGAAGTATTGGTTTTCATATAGCTATTAGCGTCCTGTCAGTTTCTTTTATAGGCTGATTACACTTTTATAATATTATGTTGCAAAATGCTGGAGCTGCTCTCTCAATTGTAATCAATTCTTCCCTTTCATTTCCAGGTGGAGAGACAGCAACCAGAGAACTGTCAGACACTTCCTCTGGTAACGGAAAATAATTGCTGCATTATATTTTAAAGACAGAGAACCGCAGTAATGTCGCGAACACAGAGGGCTGTATCTTAGGACTGAGTTCATTTGTGTCAGCCGAAATTGCGTGAAGGACAGATGCTATTTGGCTGCTTTCGTTCTGGTTCCAAAGTGCGAGCTTGAAAACTGCAACTTTTGCACAGCTGAACGCCACAGGTCGGGTGGCTTGATTAGCTTTTCTCTTAACTGTTTACAAATTATCGCCTGTTTCCAGCGCAATGGGCAAATGATATTTTTTTTTATTACACGAGCATTGCCTGGAGGCTGGTTTCCAGGTAAGTAACCCGGAATTTGTGATGATTTCAGTAGTATTTCGAAGTCTACCGATTTCTCAACTTCATTCGACTGGAACTGACCGCGCTGACTACGTGACTTGGCATCCGCCTGATGAATCTAAGGTCTCCGATTCGAATCACGCCGCGGCAGCCGTAGTTCGATGGAAGCGAAATACAAAACGCCCGTGTTCTGTGTGTTGCCAGTGCTCGTTAATGAGCCCCGGGTGGTCTAAATTACTGGATTCCTTCACTAAGGCGTCTCCGATATTCCACGTTTAGCTTAGGGAAGCTAAGCCCCACATTTTACAGTTTATAAATTTATAACTCCGCTCCAAATCACGGCAGGTTTTCAAACATTACAATTTGAAAACCACTTTGAAAAGGCGAAAATTGTTGGCAGCGCCAATGTCCATATATTGCTGTTCAGGCACCAGAAACATTTCGTTGAGTTGCTGAAAGGCACGGCTTCATGAAATCATGAGAAATGTAACGCGAAAACAAGACGGCGGAAGAGTACAGAACACACACCACGAGCATTAACTTGCGACTGAAGGCATCACACAAGACCGTGGCTACCGAGACTTGAGCCTATCGACGAGCGCAGGTGTCAAAGCTGAGCAAGCAGCAAAAATCAATATGAAAAGATAAGCATGAGAAGACAAAGGCTATTACGAACGTAGGAATGCCAATTCTTGTTTAGACAAGGATATAGAAGGCTCGCTGACACATAGATCACGGAAATTAGCTATCTGTGTATCTTCAATGATTTCTCCACTTAGTTTATC
The DNA here is from genome assembly GCA_030143305.2 of Amblyomma americanum. Taxonomy (NCBI): domain Eukaryota; kingdom Metazoa; phylum Arthropoda; class Arachnida; order Ixodida; family Ixodidae; genus Amblyomma; species Amblyomma americanum. Next base: position 13,039 of record JARKHS020007359.1, on the reverse strand, counting down.
TCTGCTTCTGACTATGACAAAGCATTTATCCAGAAATGGCACGCACCCACACTCCTTTCAATGCAAAGCCAGATAACCGCCCGTAGAGGACTTCATGGTGCTGTTGTGTTCACGAAGCCTTTCGTTGCGGCACCTACCGGACTGTCCCACATACTGCTTCTAACAGGACAGCAGGATGCTGTACACTATGCCCTCTGTGCATTTAGGAAACTTTTTTTTCTGGCGGGGGGTGTTACATTGCCGATTTTGGGGACGTTGGTCGGCGGGCAGGGTTCTGTTTCATGTGACACTTGGTTTATCTTAGACTGCAAAAAAGACGTGAATATTTGCCTTCTTTCTTATTTCCTTTAGATTGTGCGACAGACCATAGATATAAGCGATGACGCCTGTCTTGCCTCGCGTTTTTTCTGTTACTCTTCCTTCTTTCTGATTCCTTTTGAGCAAGCTTTCAGCCACCGAAACACTGATATCGTTAGGATACCCACCTTCGAAAAATCTTCTAAGTTGTTCTTGAAAGCTGAAGCTACTAAGGTTGGGACATGACAATTCGAGAGCATTTTCCGTCCACGGGTTAACTGAAACCTCGTTTCACGAGTTCAGAATAAGCTGACTTGTATGGCAGAAGTGGTTTGTTTCCGCGAGGTGAATAGCATCAACTAACGTGGTTGTCTATGAACTTAAGGCGGATATCAAGAAACCGGATCTCTCAGTCAGTCTGCATTTCACTTGTCAACGTTAGCGGGAGAAAGCGCCCTTGCACAATGGCAAAAAGGTGTGGTGTAACTTGACGAAGGAGTGAAGGTGAACAGTCAACAACGAATAGAAAATCATCCGCGTATCAAAAAATTTTACCATGCAAATAAGGGGCAAGTCGATATTGAAGAATCTTGTCCCAGTGTGCAAGGTATAGGCAGCTGAGTACAGGGGCCAAGCAATACCCAAAACATGCTCTCTGCTTTTGACTATGAGGAGCGCCTTGCCAATTTATGATAGTAGAGCGGATATAGAACAGTAGCAATTCTAAAACCTCAAAGGCTAAGCGCACAAGGCGTCTGTGTGCCCTTGGGTATTTGTCCAGACCATTGCACCATTTTATGATGAGGACGATGACGTTCACCTTCTCTTGGGGAAAACTGCAAATCATGATGGACTTGAAGTGGTAAGCTGCAAAAACAAGGCGACTGAAGACAGGACAAGTAGCCGAGACACTGAAAAACAAGTAACCGAATCCTTAATGTGTCCCACAAAACAATATAAAAGTAAAATATATCCGAAACGTAACATCATCGTTATTTACAGTGAAATGGGCTCTTAAGATAAAAAAATAATAATATAAGGTTCCATAGATATATACTCGCTGATGAAAACGTAACGGCTGCTTCAGGAGACGCTTTCTTCTTTTCTTACGAGCGCCTTCGCTTACCTGCTGCACTTATTTCCAATAGACGGCAACTCAGGACCACACAGTAAACATATAACTCCGAGAGAAATGCAGCTGAGGCGAGCGAATTCGCCTAGAGTGATCCCGAGAGCGTATGTCCCCGAGACGCGACCTTGGCTTCACCTCGGGTAGATCAGTTCACGCCCTCTTGGATCCTGCGAGAAACACTATAAGCGCGTCTTTTTAAAACTTCAGTTAAAGCGTGTATAACCTAGCGGCTTAATAGCTTTTTTCAGAGAGTTGTGAACGGACCGCTTTTGTCTTCTCAAGAAAATGATCTTGTACTTGAGTGCCATCAAAGGTTATGCGCATTAAAGACGACACGGCGAAAGAAGACACGCATTAGACAAGGTTGTCTTTTATGCGCATAACATTTGATAGCATTTGAAGTATCAAGCCAACTAGCCCGACAACTATTAACTCTTGCTGATGTACTTAAGTACATCAGCAAGCTCTAATAGGCCAATTCCTAGAAAGCCTATGTTTTTCGAAAAACGGATGAGATAAACGAATTGATCGCCTTCAAATTAATTTTCTGGCCATATAAACAAACCGGGATACTAATAATGACGCAGAAAAGTCTTTTTTTTCCTCTCTGGTGCCCATAAAAAAATTATTGCAAATCTTGTCCACAGAACAAGGACAAACTGGTCAGCAATTTGCAGTTTTCTCGTCACTCATTGTTTTCATTTTTTTTGTCAACGCGAATGCACCTTTTGGCTTTCATGTAGAAGCCAGAAAAGCTCCACAGTTCATTGCAGGCAGCGCGCACTCTAAACTACAAGAAGAATGTTTCCCCTCCCTTTATACGTAAAAATAATGACCGCCTTAACTATTATATGTGAAGGTTCATTGGAATCACTGATCTACAAAAAATTTCAGAGACAAATGATGGCCAAGGTACTAACTCCAATTGTCATACACTTTCTCAGAGAGAAGAAACTCATGCTTAATATTTCTGTACCGAATTCATCGTATAGGTGTTGCACACAGAACTGGTGCACGAGCAACCGCCACGCTAATCAAAATTTATTTGTTCCTACAGAGCTTCTAGGGTGCTCTGTTTAGTTATAATTAGAACAGTACTGACCTTATTGCGTACTTGTACTGTTTTGATTTTTTTTCTGCATGCGTCGGTTTTTGAGGAGCTGCACATATTCACTTTTTTTTATCTTATCATCCTGTAAAGCAAGGTATATAAACCGGCAGGCAGTGAACATCTCGAGTCCTAACTATGTTTTCAGCCCTTAAGAATTTAAATAGTTCTTTTTAAACTAGTCTTGGCAAGGACACGAGTGCAAGGCATTATAATTACTGCCAATTAGTGATCGCTACACGTGGTAGCATTGATAACTCATTACCTTGTCTAATACTTCCAAGACTTAAATTTATGTACTCCCTATATTTCAACCAATTTAACAGTAATCCTTCTCGTTATCTATCTTCTCGATCCAAACGACAAACACGCAGTAGTTACAACCATAACTTTACCCCATACTTTGCACGCGCCAATACATTCAAGAACTATCTTTTTTTCCGCTACCAATCACAGCATGCAGTTCACTGCCAGCAAATGTCTTTTCTGCTCCAGGTGCCGCTGCTTTTGAAGAGAGTGTTTTACCCTTGTGTATAGTTAGTGTTATCGACACACTCTTTTTCGTTTCATTATTTGCTGCCTAGAAATACTGGATTTGCATAGTGTTTGATTTTATTTTGTTTTTAGAATGTTCGCCCTCTGCTTGGTCTGTCTGATCGTAGTATGTGTAAATAAACAAACAAAAAAAACGCAGCTCGCGTCAGCTCTGTTCGCTCAACTTAGAGCCACGTCGTCTTTGTTAAAGAAGCATTAGTGAAGTCTCAATTTCAGCAACCTACCCTGCCAAGGACACAGGCGTATGTTTCGTTGAAACGGCAGGCCGAAACAATAAGCACTTCGTTTTTTTTTTAAGTGATATCGAAAGCAAGAAATTTCTTAGTCGCAATAGTATACTGCTCAAATATCCAAGAACATCCCATGCTCTAAAAATGAAGCTTTCGTTACTGTTACAGGTACACAGTGCGCGGACAGTGAAATCTCCGTCCCACGTTCCGGTGAGTAATAAGCATCACTTCTTCTCATTGAAAAAAAAAACTAAACGCCAAGACTCTCATTAATATGATTCGCGAGTCATGATATTAGCGAGCGAGTAACACATCGGATACCAGAGGTAAAAGAGCTGCTAATTACCGGCTGAGCGAAAACGTTCAAAGGTACGACCACGCCATAGCAGGAGAAGTACAAAAAGTCACGAATGATCAAAGCGATTCACGCGGCAGAGTATGTGTTACATTATTGCTCCCTTCTTGAAGGGGACCGTAGCATAGCACCGCCACGCCGCTCTGACCCCTGGTTCTGATGGAAAATAAAATCTTATCTATCATTTTTAGTCTCACCATTGGGACTCTTCCATGTCCACTCTCTGTTCTCTCGTTTGCCAAAGAAGGTACTCTTGATCCGTAAATTATTTCTATCTGCCTATTCCACGTTTTCATAGAAGCTTTCAACCGGTCATCATGGTTGGATGTAGGCGCGTAATCCTTCACCACCTTCAGTCTGTACCTCCTATTGAGTCTAATTACGGTAGCTGCCACTCTCTCGTTAGTACTATGGAACTCCTCTACGTTGCCAGCCATATCCTGATTGATGAGAAATCGCACACTTAGTTCTTGTCTATCCGCTAATCCACGAAAGCACAGTACGTGCCCGCCCTTTTCTACTGTATACGCCTCACCTGTCATCCTGACTTCACTGAGCCCTATGCCATCCCATTTAATGCCCGCTTGTTCCTCGAACAGCACTGCTAGGCTAGACTCACTAGATAAAGTTGTAGTGTTAAACGTTAACTGCCAGGTTCAGATTCTAATGGCGGCCTGTCCTGAGCCAGTGATTCTTAGCACCCTCCGCTGCGTCACAAGTCTTACTGCCGCTTCGATCATTTGCTCCGCAGCCGCTGGGGACTGAGGGCCAAGGGTTAATTGGTGTGCTCATGGAAGGTCGTGGCCAAGTACTGCACCAAGGGGGGCCAAGTCTTGTTCTAATGAGAGGGTACATCATCGCTTTTTGTCACCGAGATCAGGCCGCACCCCAGGCCCGGTTACGCAATACCATCGCCTTGCGAAACTTTTCATACCTAGTGAACTGCACGACGCCGTGATTCGAGCCTTGGTCTTCTTACCCGCGAGGCGGATGCTCCGCGGAGTTGGGTATTCTTCACATTCTCGATTTTACAAATTCATAGATCTGTGGAGGCCCTCATACCAATACTGGCGCAGTGGTGCAGGTGCTTCCATGGGTGGGGGTAGTGTTACCCAGGTTGCTCTTTGCGAGAAACCTCTTGCTACCACTCAGTGTATTAGCCACCCACTTCAACGGTAATCAGTTTTCTCTAACCCGATGGGCAGGTTGTGATGACGTCACAAGTTAACGTGACCTAGGTTGCTTCTCAGGGGATTTCTCGCTCACAACACCGACGTCGAAGACGCCGGATTTTCTGCACAACGACAGTCTTAACGCTGTCACTTTAAAATATACTCATCAGAGCGGCACAAGACCTAGTGTAGAGGGCTCCATGGGCTGCAGCTAAAGGCGCAGTTGGACTAAAAAGAAAGTAAGAATACGCGGCGGGCTATGCAGAGCCATACATTAGGCAAAACTTTATTCTGTATCTGTTTCGCTTACCTGACCTGACATCTTGTCTACAGGATTGTACAGAAGTGAGCCCGCTTTTTGCGTCCACATTGGTGAAAAATTCCGCTTTTATAGTTAAGGCTCGATAGCGATTAGGTGGTGTCCACAAATTTGGACGCTGCGCCTGAAGGGAGTATGAACATTAAGACTCGAAATCGCAAAGTGCCTTGTTTTTAGGATAGGCCGGGAAGCTTTATTTTCAATTCTTTTTTTGGTAAGTTCCATCGCTGTGAAATACAAAAAAAGAAACATCTTGTCCGCCTGGTTCTTACTGCATTCCAGAATAAAGTGAATTCTGGAGAAGAAACTCGGAAGTTACAGGCGCCGAGACCACTGCCAAGCCCACGCGAAACTGACGCAGTGAGCAGCCACCAAGGGAACTTCTTTGGAAAACCAATAACCTTGGGTGAGAGGGCCGCGCAAAACGAGTGGACCCCGAGAGGTAGGCCTCGGAATATGCCTGTAACCTTCCTGGCTATGGCAGGAAAAATGCACTTAGCCCTTCACAAATAACTTGTTCTTTTTTTTTTCGCTTTCCGCATAGGCATACACCGAGAATGGAATAACGTTGTCGTGAGGCAGCCTGAGAAGCATGAGAGAAAGGTACGTAAGAATCGACTTAAAAAAATTCTGGGTGCATATAATACGAGTGGAAGACTCTACACTTCCAAGGCATCGGCTCATTCAGGCTTCGCTCATCAGAGATTATCCGAGAAGGAAACACAGGTGACCATCCAAAAACAAACATTTAGAACACATCTGGGCTCGGTTATTAAGGGGTTCTGTGCTTGATTACCCGAAGTCGAAAAAATTGGCAGCGGCTTAATTTGGCTAACCCCGGAATTTAGCGAAAAGCAGGGGCGCTTGCTAAACCTCTGAGGCTCGTCCATGGCAGCTCCGCTACACGCTCGCAGCAGCCGTTCTCTATATACCCACACGACGACGTGGATATGACGTGGTATCACATGGCCTGACGACAGCACCATCGGATATCATCACGCGGCTTCACATCGCGTCATTGGAAGTTATTAGGTCAAAGGTCAACCAAAAGGTCACCCGAACTCGAAGGTCAGATGAAAAACTTCAGCTAAAGGTCATAGGTCAGATCAGGGGTCATGGGTTCGACACCATAAATGTGTCACATATCGTCATCATACACGGCTAACGTGGTTGGGCTAAAGGTCGTTCAAGGTCATTCTCTGGCCTACACGACCTCTGCTTTACCCAGCGTAGCGAAGCTTTTCACTTCAAAAACAGGAACAATGCGCAAATTTCTCGATACGCGACCGTGGGAAACAGTAGCTATGTTTCTGCTTTTTCCTCGCATTTCATGGCCACGTATTTAAACACAGAAAGCAGAGCGAAGCAGATATTCGTTTGTCAACAAAGAAGATTTAGCAGGCTGACTGCTTGCACCACCGTTATTCGTGTTTCACCTGCGTAGAATAAATCACAAACATCGCTAGCTCGTTTCGAACACCGGCGTTCATCGCAAGGGATTCGTACACTTCATTATGTTTTTAACAGCGCTCAGCGATAAAAGGAAATCCTTAAGAAAGTAATTCGGAAATGCTGTTATTAATGAGAAAAGGATCACAATTTTTAACCGCGTAGACAGCATGCCGCAGTTTTGGTGTTGAACAATAAGGTGTATAAGAATATAACAAAGACAAGAAATGCATAAAATGTTAAAATTTGCAAGTGTGGAAGTTGGTAGTTGCCCCTGCTTTAAAAAATTACAAAGTACAATGCTTTCCTGTTTGAGCTAAGAAGGCGCCACAAGTGAGCGCACTCACCAAAACGGAGCCCTTATGTCCTTGCACTGTTAACGCTTAATGATGATTGGGCGAACTTCAAATTTTCTTTGCTCATTGCTATTTTATTATTTCATTTCTTCTGGCTGTATCTCTGCACATTTGTTCATCTCATTCGTAGCCTATATTAAGGGATGAAAATAGTTATTAGTATTTTTTTTCAGAAAGGAACCCGTGCGCCTGGAACCAGCCTCGATGAATGGCCTCCAATCGTAGCATCAATCCAGGACCCATACAGCACATACCAGCGAGAAAGTGACAGCTGTGCCCAAAACCATTGTCAAAATTTTGATAAGGGCTCTGATGACGATTGCGATAAGGGCTGCAAAACGTGCTGCTTTTGGTGTGCTTGCCCATTTATATTTGGCGGCTGGCTGATTTGCAAGACAATATCCTGCCTGCTCTGTTGTGATTAATAGAGTGAAGCTTTGTACCTCAACACTGTAGCAAATATGGCCGACTATCTACGCTCTGAAATGAAGGCCAAAGAAGAGAACAGAGAAGCTATAATGATCTGTCAAACATCCTCATTAGCTTGCTTTTATTGCGGAGATGATTCCTAAAAAAAATAAGCATTAAGAAAAGTGGTGATTCTTGTGCGCAGCACTGTCTCTTTATATGCCTACGTTTCGTGAAGAGTCTTCAGTAAGCCTCACACTATCGACCATAGTCTTCTATAATTTAATGCCTAGTCTTCGGTGACGACATAGAGCAGAAAGCCTAGTTCCGGCGCTCGCCGTGGTGAGGCGTTGCTTTTATTTAAAGGGACACTGAGGAGAACTCTATCAATTTTTTTTTGTTAGCAGAATCTGACAGTTCGCCATTTCATGGCTTTGTTGCCGCTTGTCCGGCCGCGAAAGATGCATTTATTTCAAAGAAATTTGGATTCGAAGTTGAAAAAGTTTTTACCGCCCCTCTTATTCAAACTCAGGAAACTCTTATGACGCCACGGCAACTCTTTTGACGTCACAAAACGGAGTGACGTGAATCGTGACGTAAACGCAGACTCCGTGATTTCTGATGGCTAGCGGTGCGGTGCGCAACCTTCCTTAGCAAGCCTCAGAGATTCGTGACTTCCATGAAGTAAGGAAAATTCCTCCAAGGTGGCGCCTCTTGTCCAAGGAAGTCATCACGCTTGTACTTGCGAGATTAGCCTGTGGCGGCGATACCTGTATTTTGTTTCTTGCTATTTTCTACATTACAAGAGCTTTGTTTTCATGAAGAGTGGAGTTTTTTGTGATCAGGAGCTGCTATTCTATGGATACAAGCGAACTTCAATTTCTCCTCAGTGTCCCTTTAATACCCACTCCATGCCTTGTGATTGGCCCTGCCTAAAAGACAGAGTTTCTGTGAGGTTCTCGCGCTTAATCGGGACTGGAATAGTAGCTCATGGCACCAACATAAAGACGTACACAAAGACATGTGCGGTGAATGCAAAGGCACATGTTTCGCTTCCAATTCGTACTGAAAAACATCAAAAATGGTGTCGGCTCTAGATTCGCCCTGAAAAAAGCAGAGCACGTGAGAAGCCGCAAAGAGAAATCTAAAAGTATCATTTTTCCAAAGTGACTAGAGGCGATGGGTGACTTCTTTTAACGCAGAAATGAATTAGGAGGCAAGCCCGGGCCAATTACCTTGCTTTATTTCCCAGTGGTTCAGACGAGGCGCTTTGAGCTACCTGTTTCAAAGGAACTAGCTGAACGCGAGCTCAGTTTACCGCGTAAAGGAGTGTCATTTTAGTGGCGTCGCTCGCGCTGGTCGCGAAAGTAATGTAGTCTGGCTCGGAAATCGCGGCCTCCCATTCAGGCAATATAACATAATTGGATCGTGAAATTAAATACCGGAGGACAGGCGACTTTTGAGATCCTCTAGAGGTACACTAAAGTTATCTTCGCAAAATGGAGAGCATTGAAACAAACTCTCAAAGAAATGGTGTGAGAACTCCACTGTCCTAAATAGTGTTGCAGCTGTGAGCAGTTATATGGAGCAGTCTATTGGGGACGCGGCACTTAAGAGGTGGCCACGAGGGGGCAAACGCGCCCAGTACCACCGCTCTTGGTGTACTCCGGAGTGGGCATTGAAAAGGGGCATACATCTGCATGTTCCTGTAGCTGGCTCACTCTCCCTCTAAAGCCGACGGAAAGAATTTTGAAGCCCTGAAGAGTTTGGGCTAGGGGGGAGGGGGTGCTGAAAGGACATCTTAAACAGAGTTCAGGGAACCTGAAAGAGCTGAAAGAAAAGAGAGATCCCCCAGACAGGTATCGGCGCCAGAGCACGTGCACTCGCGTACACATCGAAAGCGAGCTCCGGTTTATAACAATGGGAGGACCGCGGGGCTCTCGGTGACTTTTTTCTTCATGGAGTGACGCTCTTCGAGGCTCCCCCCTGTCCTTTCAGTAGCCACGTGATTTTCAGTAGCCAGCTGCAGGTTGAAATAACGCGGGTTCGATTCCAGCTGCGGCGGTCGCATTTCGCTGGAGGCGGAAAGCTAGAGGCCTGTGTACTTTGTGACGTCAGAGCACGTTAAAAAACCCCAAATGGTCATAATTATCCGGAACCTTGCACTATGGCGCCCCTTATAGGCTGAGTTTTCTTGGGAGATTAAACCTCATAAAAATCAAAAGATTATCTTAAGAAAGTATTTATAGCGAGGTGCTAGATAACAAAAAAATAGATATACCGAAATTGCAACAACTTTCTATGTGTTGATCCAGAAACAAATTTGACATCTGCAACGCAAAAATTAAATATACAAAATTTTAAACCGCATGTAGCCAATGAAATTATACAAACGCGTAGATAAATGCTTAGGTGTAACAATGTGAACAACGACATAAGCACTATGAGAGGTACGACTTCGCATCCACAGCAGACACACATGCGCGACAAAAAATGGAATAAACGAAAGAGACGCGCTGAACCACAGCTAAGCATCACAAATGAAGACTGAAACTTCAGGTTCTCGCTCCAAGAGCTCCATCTTGCGCCATTTCCTGTCACTCATTGAGCGCATTCCTTCCCTCTACACAGACAAACCAGTTCCCGGCTCCTTCCAGTGACGGCACATTCAAAACACCCCAATCACTGTAAGCCCCTGCCCAGTTCCCACTTATGGATTTAATTCCACAATGCACTCTTGTCTAGTAGACCCTCTGTGCATGAGCAAGCATGCACGATCTCCAAGGAAAGCAATAAAGTGTCTTCGGTGCCTTCATTGCGGTGTTTTTATTGCTGTTATGACATTGGTAAACATAGTAGTAGTAAGTCGAGCATCCATGATTAGGTAAGTTGGTCCCTAAGGAGGAAACACCCTGCCGCTCGCCGCGCTGACTGAAAACTGAACCAGTGTTGCCAGTATGGAAAGTGGCCGCCACACCAGAACCTCATCAATTTAAACTAAATTTACGCTAAAATAACCAAGGATCAGCATTTGTCGAGCGCTCATTTTATTACTAGCATATAATCATTTCGTTTAGCCTTTAATCATCACTTTCAGCATCATAGATGTCTGAACGAAACCCGCCTAGTATATCTTCCGTGATAACAAATTTCACGCAGCACACCTCCCTAGAGGCCCACGTTGTGGTAATCCGTACAATGGCATCCAAATTTTTCAGCGACATCTTGTTCCTGTACTTCGAGCGTTTCTGTACTGCATTTGACACTGGGCACGGAAGACAGGCCAGTGCATACAATGCCAGTTCATTGTAGAGTTTTTCACCCATCGCGTTTTTATATATGAAAATTCCGGTCCACAATGTTGCAGAATCTTCTGGGAGTTTGCCGTCATAGACAATTCAGCTTGTAAGGAGGACGACGAGCATATGCGCGAGCCGCATGGTCATCGCCTGGTGCACGCTCCTGGCTGGACTAGCTGACCTCGGACTGCTGTTGGCCCTGCTCCCGTTAAAAAGCTTCTAAGAATAAACCCAACCTTACAGGCTGTATTACGTTTCAATAAGGTCCAGGTTTCCTTCCATCATATGGTGAAGTGGAAGTTGAAAAACAGAAAGTCGTCCAGCTTGGGATAGGACTCGTGAAGGACGAAGTCCACGCACACCTTGAAAAATCGCTTGGTCCGCGCCACGGTGGCACAGTGGTTAGGGCGCTCGACTACTGATCCGGAGTTCCCGGGTTCGAACCCGACCGCGGCGGCTGCGTTTTTTATGGAGGAAAAACGCTAAGGCGCCCGTGTGTTGTGCGATGTCAGTGCACGTTAAATATCCCCAGGTTGTCAAAATTATTCCGGAGCCCTCCATTACGGCACCTCTTTCTTTCTTTCTTCTTTCGCTCCCTCCTTTATCCCTTCCCTGACGGCGCGGTTCAGGTGTCCAACGATATATGACACAGATACAGTGCCATTTCCTTTCCCCCAAAACCAATTATTATTATTATTATTGCAGGAAGACGCTTTTCCACTTACTTTATCACGTCACAGAGGAAATCGTGACAGTGTTGCTTCAACCCTGGCCTCGCAGCTTCGTTGAGGTTGAACTCTTGTAACGGAGGAAATCGCTGTCAAACTGAGCTCCAAAATCGGTCATTGCCAACAAAATTTTATGCCCTTGCTTGTTGAATATTCTTTACGACAGCGTTCGGTGAAGCACGTCAAGCTTTTTAAACATCTTGTCTTGATCAATGCTCACGGACCTGGTGAACGCATTTATCTTTTCAAACTTTTGGACTACGCGTGAGACATAAATATGAAAAAAAGGTAGTTCACATCATTGCAGAGCATGTCATGGATCTATCATGTTATGTACCTGTCTTGCGTTCCTTCTGCCATGGACAACTGAAAGTAAGCGTTCAGCTCGTTCCAGCTTTCAGGAAATCTCTTGATTACACGCCCTCAAACAAGCCATCGTGTGCCAGATAACTTCAAAAATGACATGTGGCAAATTTTTTCACTTTTTGCATTCACTCCTTTTTCTTTCCTTTCTTCAAAAAGCTCCTTGTAAGCATGGAGTCGAAGTGTACTGTTTGAAAACCATCCCGGAATTTCGGTTAGAAGGTAGCCGAGACGAGAAGGCATGGTTTCAAAGGCCTTTCGCACACAGAGGGCTAAGGAATGGCAGACACACTTATTCAGTTTGCAATTATCAGATTTTCGTTTAATTTGTGACGGCTTACTCCTTTTACTTGTTTATGTCTTACTTCCTTTTTTATGTCTACCACTTTAAAGCAATTCTCCTGGCTTAACTTCCTTAGCTCTCGATTAAAAGCCACAACGTTCTGGGCAACCCCTCCCTTCCGCCCTAGCACCTTCGGCACTGTGCACACCACGATCTGCCTTTGCGGGGCTATCGCCCCTAAATCGTGAACTCCCTCCGCTAATATTTCCACTAATTTTGCGGCTCCACTATTCAGGACGTCATTCAGCCCCACCGGTACCGATACCAAATTGCGCTCTCCAACATTCTCAGAAAGTTCACTTTTTATCATTCGCAGTACTGCGTCCATTGTCCTGCCTGGGAATACCCCGACTGCTACCCGCTTATCTTGCACGATCCATTATAATTCTTTTGCAGTTCCTCATGTTTGAGTTACCGCGATAAGCTCTAGAGTATTCGCTCCCTTCCTCCTTAGTTCCTGACTTGGCTGCCTCTGATAAGTGACTGTAAGAGGCAGTTTAAGTTAAGGACAATGCAGCGAGCCATGGAAAGAAAAATAATAGGTGTAACGTTAAGAGACCGGAAGGGGGCAGAGTAGGTGAGGGAACAAACGCAGGTTAATGACATCCTAGTCGCAATCAAGACGGAGAAATGAACTTGGGGCAGGACATGTGATGCGAAAGCAATGTCACCGCTGATCCTTAAGTGTAACGTGGTGGATTCCAAGAAAAGGAAAGCGTAGCAGGGTGCGGCAGAAGGTTAGGTGGGCGGAGGAGATAAGAAGTTCACAGGCATAAGGTGGGCGCAGCTTGCAAATGACAGGGTAAATTGGAGCATCATGGGAGAGGCTTTTGCCTTGCAGTTGGTGTAGTCAGGCTGATGATGTTGATGATGATCAGTGACGATGACCTCATTCCTTCTGGTTAGCTTGTTCCCCTTCTCTCCA
>JARKHS020007358.1:0-13516 GCA_030143305.2 Amblyomma americanum | reverse complement strand
GCTGCTGCTGCTGCTGCTGCTGCTGCTGCTGCTGCTGCTGCTGCTGCTTGCTGCTGCTGCTGCTTGCTTCTGCTGCTGCCTGATGCTGCTGCCTGCTGCTGCTGGCTGCCTACTGCTGCTGGCTGCCTACTGCTGCTGCCTGCTGCTGCTGCCTGCTGCTGCTGCTTGCTGCTGCAGCTTGCTGCTACCTGCTGCTGCTTGCTGCTGCTGCTTGCTGCTGCTGCAGCTTGCTTCTGCTGCTTGCTGCTGCTGCTTGCTGCTTGCTTGCTGCTGCTTGCTGCTTGCTTGCTGCTGCTTGCTGCTTGCTGCTCCTTGCTGCTTGCTGCTGCTGCTTGCTGCTCCTTGCTGCTTGCTGCTGCTGCTTGCTGCTGCTGCTTGCTGCTGCTGCTGCTGCTCCTGCTGCTGCTACTTGCTGGTGCTGCTGCTGCTTGCTGGTGCTGCTGCTTGTTGCTGCTGCTGCTTGTTGCTGCTGCTGCTTGTTGCTGCTGCTGCTTGCTGCTGCTTGCTGCAGCTGCTTGTTGCTGCTGCTTGCTGCTGCTGCCTGCTGCTGCTGCCTGGTGCTGCTGCCTGCTGCTGCTGCCTGGTGCTGCTGCCTGCTGCTGCTGCTGCTGCTGCTTGGTGCTGCTGCTGCTGCTTGCTGCTGCTTGCTGGTGCTGCTTGCTGCTGCTGCTTGCTGCTGCTGCTACCTGCTGCTGCTTGCTGCTGCTTGCTGCTGCTTGCTGCTGCTGCTTGCTGCTGCTGCTTGCTGCTTCTGCTTGCTGCTGCTGCTTGCTGCTGCTGCTTGCTGCTGCTGCTTGCTGCGGCTGCTTGCTGCGGCTGCTTGCTGCTGCTGCTTGCTGCTGCTGCTTGCTGCTGCTGCTTGCTGCTGGTGCTTGCGGCTGCTGTTTGCTGCTTGCTGCTTCCTGCTGCTTGCTGCTGCTTGCTGCTGCTGCTGCTTGCTGCTGCTGCTGCTTGTTGCTGCTGCTGTTTGTTGCTGCTGCTGCTTGCTGCTGCTGCTGCTGCTGCTGCTGCTTGCTGCTGCTGCTGCTGCTTGCTGCCGCTGCTTGCTGCTGCTGCTGCTGATGCTGCTGCTGCTGCTGCTGCTGCTGCTGCTGCTGCTGCTGCTGCTGCTGCTGCTGCTGCTGCTGCTTGCTGCTGCTGCTGCTGCTGCTGCTGCTGCTACCTGCTGCTGCTTGCTGCTGCTGCTTGCTGCTGGTGCTTGCGGCTGCTGCTTGCTGCTTGCTGCTGCTTTCTGCTGCTGCTGCTTGCTGCTGCTGCTTGCTGCTGCTACTGCTGCTGCTTGCTGCTGCTGCTGCTTGCTGGTGCTGCTGCTTGCTGCTGCTGCTGCTGCTGCTGCTTGCTGCTGCTGCTGCTGCTGCTGCTGCTGCTGCTTGCTGCTGCTGCTGCTGCTGCTTGCTGCTGCTGCTTGCTGCTGCTGCTACCTGCTGCTGCTTGCTGCTGCTGCTTGCTGCTGGTGCTTGCGGCTGCTGCTTGCTGCTTGCTGCTGCTTTCTGCTGCTGCTGCTTGCTGCTGCTGCTTGCTGCTGCTACTGCTGCTGCTTGCTGCTGCTGCTGCTGCTGCTGCTGCTGCTGCTTGCTGCCTGCTGCTGCTGCTGCTGCTGCTGCTGCTGCTGCTGCTGCTTGCTGCTGCTGCTGCTGCTGCTTGCTGCTGCTGCTGCTGCTGCTTGCTGCTGCTGCTTGCTGCTGCTGCTACCTGCTGCTGCTTGCTGCTGTTGCTTGCGGCTGCTGCTTGCTGCTTGCTGCTGCTTTCTGCTGCTGCTGCTTGCTGCTGCTACTGCTGCTGCTTGCTGTTGCTGCTGCTTGCTGGTGCTGCTGCTTGCTGCTGCTGCTGCTGCTGCTGCTTGCTGCTGCTGCTGCTGCTGCTGCTTGCTGCTGCTGCTGCTGCTGCTGCTGCTGCTGCTTGCTGCTGCTGCTGCTGCTGCTGATGCTGCTGCTTGCAGCTGCTGCTGCTCGTTGCTGCTGCTGCTTGCTGCTGCTGCTTGCTGCAGCTGCTTGCTGCTGCTGCTGCCTGCTGCTGCTGCCTGGTGCTGTTGCCTGCTGCTGCTGGCTGCCTACTGGTGCTGGCTGCCTACTGCTGCAGCCTGCTACTGCTGCTTGCTGCTGCTGCCTGCTGCTGCTGCCTGCTGCTGCTGCCTGCTGCTGCTGCCTGCTGCTGCATGCTGCTGCTGCCTGCTGCTGCTGGCTGCCTACTGCTGCTGGCTGCCTACTGCTGCTGCCTGCTGCTGCTGCCTGCTGCTGCTGCTGCTTGCTGCTGCTGCTTGTTGCTGCTGCTTGCTGCAGCTGCTTGTTGCTGCTGCTTAAAGCTGCTGCTGCTGCTGCTGCTGCTGCTTGCTGCTGCTGCTGCTTGCTGCTGCTACTTGCTGCTCCTGCTTGCTGCTGCTGCTGCTTGCTGCTGCAGCTTGTTGCTGCTACTTGCTGCTGCTGCTGCTGCTGCTGCTGCTGCTTGCTGCTGCCTGGTGCTGCTGCCTGCTGCTGCAGGCTGCCTACTGCTGCTGGCGGCCTACTGCTGCAGCCTGCTGCTGCTGCTTGCTGCTGCTGCCTGCTGCTGCTGCTTGCTGCTGCTGCCTGCTGCTGCCTGCTGCTGCTTGCTGCTGCTGCCGGTTGCTGCTGCTTGCTGCTGCTGCCTGCTGCTGCTGCCTGGTGCTGCTGCCTGCTGCTGCTGCTGCTTGGTGCTGCTGCTGCTGCTTGCTGCTGCTTGCTGGTGCTGCTTGCTGTTGCTGCTGCTTGCTGCTGCTGTTGCTTGCTGCTGCTGCTGCTGCTGCTGCTTGCTCCTGCTCCTTGCTGCTGCTTGCTGCTGCTGCTTGCTGCTGGTGCTTGCTGCTGCTGCTTGCTGCTGCTGCCTGCTGCTGCTGCCTGCTGCTGCTGCCTGCTGCTGCCTGCTGCTGCTGCCTGCTCCTGCTGGCTGCCTACTGCTGCTGGCTGCGTACTGCTGCTGCCTGCTGCTGCTGCCTGCTGCTGCTGCCAGCTGCTGCTGTCTGCTGCCTGCTGCTTGCTGCTGCTGCTTGCTGCTGCTGCTACCTGCTGCTGCTGCTTGCTGCTGCTACCTGCTGCTGCCGCCTGCTGCTGCTGCAGCTGCTTGCTGCTGCTGCTGCTGCTGCTGCTTGCTGCCTGTGCTGCTTGCTGCTGCTGCTTGCTGCTGCTGCTCTCTGCTGCTGCTTGCTGCTGCTGCTGCCTGCTGCTGCTGCCTGGTGCTGCTGCCTGCTGCTGGTGCCTGCTGCTGCTGGCTGCCTACTGCTGCTGGCTGCCTACTGCTGCTGCCTGCTGCTGCTGGCTGCCTACTGCTGCTGCCTGCTGCTGCTGCTTGCTGCTGCTCTCTGCTGCTGCTGCCTGCTGCTGCCGCCTGCTGCTGCTGCTTGCTGCCGCTGCTTGCTGCTGCTGCTTGCTGCTGCTGCTTGCTGCTGCTTGCTGCTTGCTGCTGCTTGCTGCTTGCTGCTGCTGCTTGCTGCTGCTAGCTGCTGCTGCTGCTGCTGCTGCTTGCTGCTGCTTGCTGCTACTGCTGTTTGCTGCTGCTGCTACTGCTTGCTGCTGCTGCTTGTTGCTTCTGCTGCTTGTTGCTGCTGCTGCTTGCTGCTGCTGTTGCTTGCTGCTGCTGCTCCTGTTGCTTGCTGCTGCTGGTGCTTGCTGCTGCTGCTTGCTGCTGCTGCTTGATGCTGCTGCTTGCTGCTGCTGATTGCTGCTGCTGCTTGCTGCTGCTGCTGCTGCTTGCTGCTGCTGCTTGCTGCGGCTGCTGCCTGCTGCTGCTGCTGCTGCTGCTTGCGCGCTGCTGCTTGCTGCTGCTACCTTGCTGCTTCTTGCTGCTGCTTGTAGCTGCTGCTGCTTGCTGCTGCTGCTGCTTGCTGCTGCTGCTTGTTGCTGCGGCTGCTGCTGCTGCTTGCTGCTGCTGCTGCTGCTGCTTGCTGCTGCTGCTGCTGCTTGCTGCTGCTGCTGCTTGCTGCTGCTGCTGCTGCTGCTGCTGCTGCTGCTTGCTGCTGCTGCTACTTGCTGCCGCTTGCTGCTGCTGCTTGCTGCTGCTGCTTGTTGCTGCTGCTTTCTGCTGCTTGCTGCTGCTGCTTGCTGCTGCTGCTTGCTTCTGCTGCTGCCTGCTGCTGCTGCCTGGTGCTGCTGCCTGCTGCTGCTGCCTGCTGCTGCTGGCTGCCTACTGCTGCTGGCTGCCTACTGCTGCTGCCTGCTGCTGCTGCCTGCTGCTGCTGGCTGCCTACTGCTGCTGCCTGCTGCTGCGGCTTGCTGCTGCTCTCTGCTGCTGCTGCCAGCTGCTGCTGCCTGCTGCTGCTGCCTGCTGCTGCTGCTTGCTGCTGCTGCTTGCTGCTGCTGCTTGCTGCTGCTGCTACCTGCTGCTGCTTGCTGCTGCTGCTTGCCGCTTCTGCTTGCTGCTGCTGCAGCTTGCTTCTGCTGCTTGCTGCTGCTGCTTGCTGCTTGCTTTCTGCTGCTTGCTGCCTGCTGCTCCTTTCTGCGTGCTGCTGCTTGCTGCTGCTGCTGCTTGCTGCTGCTGCTTGCTGCTGCTGCTGCCTCTGCTGCTGCTGCCTCTGCTGATGCTGCTGCTGCTTGCTGCAGCAGCAGCTTGCTGTGCTGCTGCCTGGTGCTGCTGCCTGCTGCTCCTGGCTGCCTACTGGTGCTGGCTGCCTACTGCTGCAGCCTGCTGCTGCTGCTTGCTGCTGCAGCCTGCTGTTGCTGAATGCTGCTGCTGCCTCCTGCTGCTGGCTGCCTACTGCTGCTGCCTGCTGCTGCTGCCTGGTTCTGCTGCCTGCTGCTGCTGCTTGCTGCTGCTGCCTGGTGCTGCAGCCTTCTGTTCCTGCCTGCTGCTGCCTGCTGCTGCTGGCTTCCTACTGCTGCTGGCTGCCTACTGCTGCTGCCTGCTGCTGCTGCTTGCTGCTGCTGCTGCTGCTTGCTGCTGCTGCTGCTGCTGCTTGCTGCTGCTACTGCTGCTGCTGCTTGCTGCTTCTACTTGCTGCTGCTGCTTCTTGCTGCTGCTGCTTGCTGCTGCTGTTGCTTGCTGCTGCTGCTGCTGCTTGCTGCTGCTGCTCCTTGCTGCTGCTGGTGCTTGCTGCTGCTGCTTGCTGCTTGATGCTGCTGCTTGATGCTGCTGCTTGCAGCTGCTGCTGCTTGCTGCTGCTGATTGCTGCTGCTGCTTGCTGCTGCTGCTTGCTGCTGCTGCTGCTTGCTGTTGCTGTTTGTTGCTTGCTGCTGCTGCTTGCTGCTGCTGATTGCTGCTGCTGCTTGCTGCTGCTGCTTGCTGGTGCTTGCTCCTGCTGCTGCCTGCTGCTGCTGCTTGCGCGCTGCTGCTTGCTGCTGCTGTTGCTTGCTGCTGCTGCTTGCTGCTGCTAGTAGCGGCTGCTGCTTGTTGCTGCTGCTGCTGCTTGCTGCTAATGCTTGCTGCTCCTGATTGCTGCTGCTGCTTGCTGCTGCTTGCTCCTGCTGCTGCCTGCTGCTGCTGCTGCTGCTGCTTGCGCGCTGCTGCTTGCTGCTGCTGCTTGCTGCTGCTTGTAGCTGCTGCTGCTTGCTGCTGCTGCTGCTTGCTGCTGCTGCTGCTGCTGCTGCTGCTGCTTGCTGCTGCTGCTACTTGCTGCTGCTTGCTGCTGCTGCTTGTTGCTGCTGCTTGCTGGTGCTTGCTGCTGCTGCTGCTTGCTGCTGCTGCTTGCTTCTGCTGCTGCCTGCTGCTGCTGCCTGGTGGTGCTGCCTACTGCTGCTGGCTGCCTACTGCTGCTGGCTGCCTACTGCTGCTGTCTGCTGCTGCTGCTTGCTGCTGATCTCTGCTGCTGCTGCTTGCTGCTGCTGCCTGCTTGCTGATGCTGCTGCTTGCTGCTGCTGCTGCTGCTGCTTGCTGTGCTGCTTGCTGCTGCTGCTGCTGCTGCTCCTGCTGGTGCTACTTGCAGCTGCTGCTTGGTGCTGCTGCTGCTTGTTGCTGCTGCTGCATGTTGCTGCTGCTGCTTGCTGCTGCTGCTTGCTGCTGCTGCTGCTTGCTGCTGCTGCTGCTGCTGCTGCTGCTGCTGCTTGCTGCTCCTGCTGCTGCCTGCTGCTGCTGCCTGGTGCTGCTGCGTGCTGCTGCTGGCTGCCTACTGCTGCTGGCGGCCTACTGCTGCAGCCTGCTGCTGCTTGCTGCTGCTGCCTGCAGCTGCTGCTTGCTGCTGCTGCCTGCTGCTGCCTGCTGCTGCCTGCTGCTGCTTGCTGCTGGTGCCGGTTGCTGCTGCTTGCTGCTGCTGCCTGCTGCTGCTGCCAGCTGCTGCTGACTGCCTACTGCTGCTGGCAGCCTACTGCTGCTGCCTGCTGCTGCTGCTTGCTGCTGCTGCATGCTGCTGCTGCTTGCTGCTGCTGCTGCTGTCTGCTGCTGCTGCTGCTGCTTGCTGCAGCTGCTTGTTGCTGCTGCTTGCTGCTGCTGCCTGCTGCTGCTGCCTGGTGCTGCTGCCTGCTGCTGCTGCTGCTTGGTGCTGCTGCTGCTGCTTGCTGCTGGTGCTTGCTGGTGCTGCTTGCTGCTGCTGCTACCTGGTGCTGCTGCTTGCTGCTGCTGCTTGTTGCGTCTGCTTGCTGCTGCTGCTTGCTGCTGCTGCTTGCCGTCGCTGCTTGCTGCTGCTGCTTGCTGCTGCTGCTTGCGGCTGCTGCTTGCTGCTGGTGCTTGCGGCTGCTGTTTGCTGCTTGCTGCTGCTTGCTGCTGCTTGCTGCTGCTGCTGCTGCTTGCTGCTGCTTGCTGCTGCTGCTGCTTGCTGCTGCTGCTTGTTGCTGCTGCTGCTTGCTGCTGCTGCTGATTGCTGCTGCTGCTTGCTGCTGCTTGCTGCTGCTGCTGCCTGCTGCTGCTGCTGCTGCTTGCTGCTGCTGCTGCTTGCTGCTGCTGCTGCAGCTGCTGCTTGCTGCTGCTGCTTGCTGCTGCTCCTACTTGCTGCTGCTTGCTGCTGCTGCTTGTTGCTGCTGCTTGCTGCTGCTGCTGCTGCTGCTGCTTGCTTCTGCTGCTGCCTGCTGCTGCTGCCTGCTGCTGCTGCCTGCTGCTGCTGGCTGCCTACTGCTGCTGGCTGCCTACTGCTGCTGCCTGCTGCTGCTGCTTGCTGCTGCTCTCTGCTGCTGCTGCTGGCTGCTGCTGGCTGCTGCTGCCGCCTGCTGCTGCTGCTTGCTGCCGGCTGCTGCTGCTTGCTGCTGCTTGCTGCTTGTTGCTGCTTGCTGCTGCTGCTGCTAGCTGCTGCTGCTTGCTGCTGCTGCTGCTTGCTGCTTGCTGCTGATTGCTGCTGCTGCTGCTTGTTGCTGCTGCTTGCTGCTGCTTGCTGCTGCTGCTGCTTGCTGCTGCTCCTGCTGCTGCTGCTTGCTGCTGCTGCTGCTTGCTGCTGCTGCTCTCTGCTGCTGCTTGCTGCTGCTTGCTGCTGCTGCTGCCTCTGCTGCTGTCTGGTGCTGCTGCCTGCTGCTGGTGCCTGCTGCTGCTGGCTGCCTACTGCTGCTGCCTGCTGCTGCTGGCTGCCAAATGCTGCTGCCTGCTGCTGCTGCTTGCTGCTGCTCTCTGCTGCTGCTGCCTGCTGCTGCCGCCTGCTGCTGCTGCTTGCTGCCGCTGCTTGCTGCTGCTGCTTGCTGCTGCTTGCTGCTGCTTTCTGCTTGCTGATGCTTGCTGCTGCTGCTGCTAGCTGCTGCTGCTTGCTGCTGCTGCTGCTGCTGCTTGCTGCTGCTTGCTGCTACTACTGCTTGCTGCTGCTGCTACTGCTTGCTGCTGCTTGTTGCTTCTGCTGCTTGTTGCTGCTGCTGCTTGCTGCTGCTGCTTGCTGCTGCTGTTGCTTGCTGCTGCTGGTGCTTGCTGCTTGCTGCTGCTGCTTGATGCTGCTGCTTGCTGCTGATTGCTGCTGCTCCTTGCTGCTGCTGCTGCTTGCTGCTGCTGCTTGCTGCGGCTGCTGCCTGCTGCTGCTGCTTGCGCGCTGCTGCTTGCTGCTGCTGCTTCTTGCTGCTGCTTGTAGCTGCTGCTGCTTGCTGCTGCTGCTTGTTGCTGCTGCTGCTGCTTGCTGCTGCTTCTGCTTGCTGCTGCTGCTGCTGCTGCTTGCTGCTGCTTGCAGCTGCTTGCTGCTGCTGCTTGCTGTTGCTGCTACTTGCTGCTGCTTGCTGCTGCTGCTGCTTTCTGCTGCTTGTTGCTGCTGCTGCTTGCTGCTGCTGCTGCTTGCTTCTGCTGCTGCCTGCTGCTGCTGCTGCCTGGTGCTGCTGCCTGCTGCTGCTGGCTGCCTACTGCTGCTGGCTGCCTACTGCTGCTGCCTGCTGCTGCTGCCTGCTGCTGCTGCTTGCTGCTGCAGCTTGCTGCTACCTGCTGCTGCTTGCTGCTGCTGCAGCTTGCTTCTGCTGCTTGCTGCTGCTGCTTGCTGCTTGCTTGCTGCTGCTTGCTGCTTGCTGCTCCTTGCTGCTTGCTGCTGCTGCTTGCTGCTGCTGCTTGCTGCTGCTGCTGCTGCTCCTGCTGCTGCTACTTGCTGGTGCTGCTGCTGCTTGCTGGTGCTGCTGCTTGTTGCTGCTGCTGCTTGTTGCTGCTGCTGCTTGTTGCTGCTGCTGCTTGCTGCTGCTGCTGCTTGCTGCTCCTGCTTGCTGATGCTGCTGCTTGCAGCTGCAGCTTGTTGCTGCTACTTGCTGCTGCTGCTTGCTGCTGCTGCTGCTGCTGCTGCTGCTGCTTGCTGATGCTGCTGCTTGCAGCTGCAGCTTGTTGCTGCTACTTGCTGCTGCTGCTTGCTGCTGCTGCTGCTTGCTGCTGCTGCTGCTGCCTGCTGCTGCTTGGTGCTGCTGCGTGCTGCTGCTGGCTGCCTACTGCTGCTGGCGGCCTACTGCTGCAGCCTGCTGCTGCTGCTTGCTGCTGCTGCCTGCTGCTGCTGCTGCTGCTGCTGCTTGCTGCTGCTGCCTGCTGCTGCTGCTGGCTGCCTAATGCTGCTGGCTGCCTACTGCTGCTGCCTGCTGCTGCTGCTTGCTGCTGCTGCATGCTGCTGCTGCTTGCTGCTGCTGCTGTCTGCTGCTGCTGCTTGCTGCTGCTGCTTGCTGCAGCTGCTTGTTGCTGCTGCTTGCTGCTGCTGCCTGCTGCTGCTGCCTGGTGCTGCTGCCTGCTGCTGCTGCCTGGTGCTGCTGCCTGCTGCTGCTGCTGCTGCTGCTTGGTGCTGCTGCTGCTGCTTGCTGCTGCTTGCTGGTGCTGCTTGCTGCTGCTGCTTGCTGCTGCTGCTACCTGCTGCTGCTTGCTGCTGCTTGCTGCTGCTTGCTGCTGCTGCTTGCTGCTGCTGCTTGCTGCTTCTGCTTGCTGCTGCTGCTTGCTGCTGCTGCTTGCTGCTGCTGCTTGCTGCTGCTGCTTGCTGCGGCTGCTTGCTGCTGCTGCTTGCGGCTGCTGCTTGCTGCTGGTGCTTGCGGCTGCTGTTTGCTGCTTGCTGCTTCCTGCTGCTTGCTGCTGCTTGCTGCTGCTGCTGCTGCTGCTTGCTGCTGCTGCTTGTTGCTGCTGCTGTTTGTTGCTGCTGCTGCTTGCTGCTGCTGCTGCTGCTGCTGCTGCTGCTTGCTGCTGCTGCTTGCTGCTGCTGCTGCTGCTGCTGCTGCTTGCTGCCGCTGCTGCTTGCTGCCGCTGCTTGCTGCTGCTGCTGCTGCTGATGCGGCTGCTTGATGGTGATACTTGCTGCTGCTGCTTGCTGCTGCTGCTACCTGCTGCTGCTTGCTGCTGCTGCTTGCTGCTGGTGCTTGCGGCTGCTGCTTGCTGCTTGCTGCTGCTTTCTGCTGCTGCTGCTTGCTGCTGCTGCTTGCTCCTGCTACTGCTGCTGCTTGCTGCTGCTGCTGCTGCTTGCTGGTGCTGCTGCTTGCTGCTGCTGCTGCTGCTGCTGCTGCTGCTGCTGCTGCTGCTGCTTGCTGCTGCTGCTGCTGCTGCTGCTTGCTGCTGCTGCTGCTGCTGCTGCTGCTGCTTGCTGCTTGCTGCTGCTGCTGCTGCTGCTGATGCTGCTGCTTGCAGCTGCTGCTGCTCGTTGCTGCTGCTGCTTGCTGCTGCTGCTTGCTGCAGCTGCTTGCTGCTGCTGCTGCCTGCTGCTGCTGCCTGGTGCTGTTGCCTGCTGCTGCTGGCTGCCTACTGGTGCTGGCTGCCTACTGCTGCAGCCTGCTACTGCTGCTTGCTGCTGCTGCCTGCTGCTGCTGCCTGCTGCTGCTGCCTGCTGCTGCCTGCTGCTGCTGCCTGCTGCTGCTGGCTGCCTACTGCTGCTGGCTGCCTACTGCTGCTGCCTGCTGCTGCTGCCTGCTGCTGCTGCTGCTTGCTGCTGCTGCTTGTTGCTGCTGCTTGCTGCAGCTGCTTGTTGCTGCTGCTTAAAGCTGCTGCCTGCTGCTGCTGCTGCTGCTTGCTGCTGCTCCTGCTGCTGCTGCTTGCTGCTGCTGCTCTCTGCTGCTGCTTGCTGCTGCTTGCTGCTGCTGCTGCCTCTGCTGCTGTCTGGTGCTGCTGCCTGCTGCTGGTGCCTGCTGCTGCTGGCTGCCTACTGCTGCTGCCTGCTGCTGCTGGCTGCCAAATGCTGCTGCCTGCTGCTGCTGCTGCTTGCTGCTGCTCTCTGCTGCTGCTGCCTGCTGCTGCCGCCTGCTGCTGCTGCTTGCTGCCGCTGCTTGCTGCTGCTGCTTGCTGCTGCTTGCTGCTTGCTGCTGCTTGCTGCTGCTTGCTGCTGCTTGCTGCTTGCTGCTGCTGCTGCTAGCTGCTGCTGCTTGCTGCTGCTGCTGCTGCTGCTGCTTGCTGCTGCTTGCTGCTACTGCTGCTTGCTGCTGCTGCTACTGCTTGCTGCTTGTTGCTTCTGCTGCTTGTTGCTGCTGCTGCTTGCTGCTGCTGTTGCTTGCTACTGCTGCTGCTGTTGCTTGCTGCTGCTGGTGCTTGCTGCTTGCTGCTGCTGCTTGATGCTGCTGCTTGCTGCTGCTGCTTGCTGCTGCTGCTGCTTGCTGCTGCTGCTTGCTGCGGCTGCTGCCTGCTGCTGCTGCTTGCTGCTGCTGCTTCTTGCTGCTGCTTGTAGCTGCTGCTGCTTGCTGCTGCTGCTTGTTGCTGCTGCTGCTGCTGCTTGCTGCTGCTTCTGCTTGCTGCTGCTGCTGCTGCTGCTTGCTGCTGCTTGCTGCTGCTTGCTGCTGCTGCTTGCTGTTGCTGCTACTTGCTGCTGCTTGCTGCTGCTGCTGCGTTCTGCTGCTTGCTGCTGCTGCTGCTTGCTGCTGCTGCTGCTTGCTTCTGCTGCTGCCTGCTGCTGCTGCTGCCTGGTGCTGCTGCCTGCTGCTGCTGGCTGCCTACTGCTGCTGGCTGCCTACTGCTGCTGCCTGCTGCTGCTGCCTGCTGCTGCTGCTTGCTGCTGCAGCTTGCTGCTACCTGCTGCTGTTTGCTGCTGCTGCTTGCTGCTGCTGCAGCTTGCTTCTGCTGCTTGCTGCTGCTGCTTGCTGCTTGCTTGCTGCTGCTTGCTGCTTGCTGCTCCTTGCTGCTTGCTGCTGCTGCTTGCTGCTGCTGCTTGCTGCTGCTGCTGCTCCTGCTGCTGCTACTTGCTGGTGCTGCTGCTGCTTGCTGGTGCTGCTGCTTGTTGCTGCTGCTGCTTGTTGCTGCTGCTGCTTGTTGCTGCTGCTGCTTGCTGCTGCTGCTGCTGCTGCTTGCTGCTCCTGCTTGCTGATGCTGCTGCTTGCAGCTGCAGCTTGTTGCTGCTACTTGCTGCTGCTGCTTGCTGCTGCTGCTGCTGCTTGCTGATGCTGCTGCTTGCAGCTGCAGCTTGTTGCTGCTACTTGCTGCTGCTGCTTGGTGCTGCTGCGTGCTGCTGCTGGCTGCCTACTGCTGCTGGCGGCCTACTGCTGCAGCCTGCTGCTGCTGCTTGCTGCTGCTGCCTGCTGCTGCTGCTGCTGCTTGCTGCTGCTGCCTGCTGCTGCTTGCTGCTGCTGCCGGTTGCTGCTGCTGCCTGCTGCTGCTGCTGGCTGCCTAATGCTGCTGGCTGGCTACTGCTGCGGCCTGCTGCTGCTGCTTGCTGCTGCTGCATGCTGCTGCTGCTTGCTGCTGCTGCTGTCTGCTGCTGCTGCTTGCTGCTGCTGCTTGCTGCAGCTGCTTGTTGCTGCTGCTTGCTGCTGCTGCCTGCTGCTGCTGCCTGGTGCTGCTGCCTGCTGCTGCTGCCTGGTGCTGCTGCCTGCTGCTGCTGCTGCTGCTTGGTGCTGCTGCTGCTGCTTGCTGCTGCTTGCTGATGCTGCTGCTTGCAGCTGCAGCTTGTTGCTGCTACTTGCTGCTGCTGCTTGCTGCTGCTGCTGCTTGCTGCTGCTGCTGCCTGCTGCTGCTTGGTGCTGCTGCGTGCTGCTGCTGGCTGCCTACTGCTGCTGGCGGCCTACTGCTGCAGCCTGCTGCTGCTGCTTGCTGCTGCTGCCTGCTGCTGCTGCTGCTGCTGCTGCTGCTTGCTGCTGCTGCCTGCTGCTGCTGCTGGCTGCCTAATGCTGCTGGCTGCCTACTGCTGCTGCCTGCTGCTGCTGCTTGCTGCTGCTGCATGCTGCTGCTGCTTGCTGCTGCTGCTGTCTGCTGCTGCTGCTTGCTGCTGCTGCTTGCTGCAGCTGCTTGTTGCTGCTGCTTGCTGCTGCTGCCTGCTGCTGCTGCCTGGTGCTGCTGCCTGCTGCTGCTGCCTGGTGCTGCTGCCTGCTGCTGCTGCTGCTGCTGCTTGGTGCTGCTGCTGCTGCTTGCTGCTGCTTGCTGGTGCTGCTTGCTGCTGCTGCTTGCTGCTGCTGCTACCTGCTGCTGCTTGCTGCTGCTTGCTGCTGCTTGCTGCTGCTGCTTGCTGCTGCTGCTTGCTGCTTCTGCTTGCTGCTGCTGCTTGCTGCTGCTGCTTGCTGCTGCTGCTTGCTGCGGCTGCTTGCTGCTGCTGCTTGCGGCTGCTGCTTGCTGCTGGTGCTTGCGGCTGCTGTTTGCTGCTTGCTGCTTCCTGCTGCTTGCTGCTGCTTGCTGCTGCTGCTGCTGCTGCTTGCTGCTGCTGCTGCTTGTTGCTGCTGCTGTTTGTTGCTGCTGCTGCTTGCTGCTGCTGCTGCTGCTGCTGCTTGCTGCTGCTGCTTGCTGCTGCTGCTGCTGCTGCTGCTGCTTGCTGCCGCTGCTGCTTGCTGCCGCTGCTTGCTGCTGCTGCTGCTGATGCTGCTGCTTGATGGTGATACTTGCTGCTGCTGCTTGCTGCTGCTGCTACCTGCTGCTGCTTGCTGCTGCTGCTTGCTGCTGGTGCTTGCGGCTGCTGCTTGCTGCTTGCTGCTGCTTTTCTGCTGCTGCTGCTTGCTGCTGCTGCTTGCTCCTGCTACTGCTGCTGCTTGCTGCTGCTGCTGCTGCTTGCTGGTGCTGCTGCTTGCTGCTGCTGCTGCTGCTGCTGCTGCTGCTGCTGCTGCTGCTGCTGCTTGCTGCTGCTGCTGCTGCTGCTGCTGCTGCTGCTGCTGCTGCTTGCTGCTTGCTGCTGCTGCTGCTGCTGCTGATGCTGCTGCTTGCAGCTGCTGCTGCTCGTTGCTGCTGCTGCTGCTTGCTGCAGCTGCTTGCTGCTGCTGCTGCCTGCTGCTGCTGCCTGGTGCTGTTGCCTGCTGCTGCTGGCTGCCTACTGGTGCTGGCTGCCTAC